>QNTS01000252.1:500011-570199 GCA_003317085.1 Hucho hucho | reverse complement strand
TTGTTGTCTTACCCGTTGTTGTCTTAGCTAGCTCTCCCAATCAACACCTGTGATTGCTTTATGCCTCTCTTTATGTCTCTCTCAAATGTCAATATGACTTGTATACTGTTGTTTAGGATAGTTATCATTGTTTTAGTTTACTGCGAAGCCCCTAGTCACACTCAACATGCCTCAGATACCTCCTTTGTCCCACCTCCCACACATGCGGTGACCTCACCCAGCATAACTAGCGTGTCCAGAGATGCAACCTCTCTTATCATCACTCAATGCCTGGGTTTACCTCCACTGTACCCGCACCCTACCATACCCATCTGTACATTAAGCCCTGAAATCTGCTCCTACTATTCTCTGTCCCCAATGCACTAGACAACCAGTTTTGATAGCCTTTAGCCGTACCCTCATCCTGCTCCTCCTCTGTTCCTCAGGTGATGTGGAGGTTAGCCCAGGCCCTGTGTGTCCCCAGGCACTCTCATTTGTTGACTTCTGTAACCGAAAAAGCTTTGGTTTTATGCATGTTAACATCAGAAGCCTCCTCCCTAAGTTTGTTTTACTCACTGCTTTAGCACACTCCGCCAACCCTGATGTCCTTGCCGTGTCTGAATCCTGGCTTAGGAAGGCCTCCAAATGTTTTTTTTATTTCCATACCCAACTACAACATTTTCCGTCAAGATAGAACTGCCAAAGGGGAGGAGATGCAATCTACTGCAGAGATAGCCTGCAAAGTTCTGTCATACTTTCCAGATCTATGCCCTAACAGTTCGAGCTTCTAATTTAAAAAATGAATCTCTCCAGAAATAAGTCTCTCACTGTTGCCGCCTATTATAGACCCCCCTCAGCTCCCAGCTGCGCCCTTGACACCATATGTGAATTGATTGCCCCCCATCTATCTTCAGAGTTCGTTCTGTTAGGTGACCTAAACTGGGATATGCTTAACACCCCAGCAGTCCTACAATCTAAGCTAGATGCCCTCAATCTCACACAAATTATTAAGGAATCCACCAGGTACAACCCTAAATCCGTTAACTTCTTAGGGAGTAGCGCACGAGGTGACCGTTTTGGAGAGCCTGGCGTGCCCAAAGTAAAATGCCTCCCATTCAGGCCCAGAAAATAGGATATGCACATATATAGTACCATTGGATAGGAAACTCCCTGAATTTTCTAAAAGTCATTTTGTCTGTGAGTATAACAGAACGGATGTGGCAGGTGAAAACCCGAGGAAATTCTGTCCTGGAAAAAGTGGTTTTGACACATTGCCTCATTTGGAACCCCTCCCTTATGAAAATGCCCATATAAGGGCATATGAATGCAGTACTTATCGCTTCCTCCGGATGTCAACAGTCTCGAGAAAGTGTTCTGATTCATTTTAGATGCTTTTAGAGCAGAGAAGAAGACGAATAAGGAAGTGTCCACGCAGATGTCAATACAAGTAAATGCGCGCTCCCGGCTGGCACGTTCTTTGGTTTTTTCCTTTCTTATCGCCCAGTTTATATTCCGGTTGAAATATTATACTATTTATACATAAAAGTGTTCCTAAGGATACATTTACAATTATGTTAGATTGTTCTTGGACAAGTTTATAGGTATAAGTTGAACGAGTTCTCTTCACGTTTCAATGGAGGAGTCGACGCTCTATTTTCACATTATAACGCGCCAACCAAATGGAGATTTATGGATATAATACATTACTTTTTCTAACAAAAGAACCATGGATTGTCTTCGTTGGACACTTGGGAAGCCCACAGCAGAAGTTCTTCAAAAGGTAATTGATTTGTTTTCGCTGTGAAATGTGTTATGTGTGAACCGTGATGGCTTATGAATTCATGGTAATGGGAAAAATATGTTAGGTGCTACCCTCAAACAATCAAATGTGGTGCTTTCGCCGTGAAGCCTTTTTGAAATCTGACAACGCTGTGATATTGCCAAGAAGCAGAGCTTTGATGACTATGAAACACTTGTATATTGATGCATGTTTAATAATTCAACTTTTGGATTTTGAATTTGGCGCCTCACATTTCACGCTAGCGCCCCACCGCTCCCTAAGAAGTTAACACAGTGTCCAAAGAAGGACCAGATGTATACAGATTGGTGTAACCTATGCATGCGCACTTTGGGCACACCAGGCTCTCCAAAACGGTCACCTCGTGCGCTGCTCCCAAAGAAGTTAACAAGCCTCCAAACGAGCTTCAATGCCATACAACACTCCTTTCGTGGCCTCCAACTGCTCTTAACTTCTTAGGGAGTGGCTGCATAGTTGACGGTTTTGGAGAGCCTGGCGTGCCCAAAGTAAAGTGCCTCCCATTCAGGCCCAGACAATAGGATATGCACATATTTAGTACCATTGGATAGGAAACTCCCTGAATTTTCTAAAAGTGTTAACATTTTGTCTGTGAGTATAACAGAACGGATATGGCAGGCGAAACCCCGAGGAATTTCTGTCCTGGAAAAAGTGGTTTTGACAGAGTGCCTCATTTGGAACCCCACCCTTATGAAAATGCCCATATAAGGGCATATGAATGCAGTACCGATCGCTTCCTTGGATGTCAACAGTCTCGAGACAGTGTTCAGATATTATTCGGATGCTTTTAGAGCAGAGAAGAAGAGAAAACATGAAGTGTCCCCTTGGATGTCAATAGAAGAGGACGCGCTCTCTCGCCAAGCGTGCTCTGTGTTTTTTTCCGTTCTTATAGCCCAGTTTATATTCCGGTTGAATTATTATAGTAAATATACGTAAAAGTGTTCCTAAGGATACATTTAAAATGATGTTTGATTGTTCTTGGACAAGTATATAGGTATAAGTTGAACGAGTTCTATTCACGTTTCAATGGAGGAGTGGAGGCTGTAGTTTCTGATTATAACGCGCGAACCAAATGGAGATTTATGGATATAATACATTACTTTTTCTAACAAAAGAACCATGGATTGTCTTCGTTGGACACTTAGGAAGACCTCAGCAGAAGTTCTTCAACAGGTAATTGATTTGTTTTCGCTGTGAAATGTGTTTTGTGTGAACCGTGAAGGCTAATGAATTCATGGTAATGGCAAAAATAGTGAAGGTGCTACCCTCAAACAATCAAATGTGCTGCTTTCGCCGTAAAGCCTTTTTGAAATCTGACAAAACAGAGCTTTTGATGAGTATGAAACACTTGTATATTGGTGCATGTTTAATAATTCAACTTTTGGATTTTGAATTTGGCGCCTTGCATTTCACCTGGTAGTGTCGGGAGTGGGGCGCTAGCGCCCCAACGCACCTTGCTGCTCCTTAAGAGGTTATGGTAAGGGGTGAAAAAAGTATAGCCAGTTATAATTGTAACAGTTTAGTAGATTATAAAAAAAGAAGATCAGTCTTTACGTGGCTAAAAGAAAGAGCATATACTGTTTACAGGAAACTCATTCTACATCCTTAGATGAAATTGTGTGGAAAAAGGAATGGGTTGGTGAAATAATTTTCTGTCATGGACAAAGGAACTCAAAAGGTGTGATGATATTAATTAACATCTGAATGTGCAAATAGTCAAGAATGATTCGCAAGGAAGGTGGATCTTTTTGAAATTGAAAGTAAACGAAAAAGAGATTTGGCTCATTAATCTATATGGTCCAAATCAGGATGATCCATACTTCTTCAAAAATATTCTTACCAATTTATTGAACTTACAGGCAACACATGATCAAATCACTATGGTGGGAGACTATAACACAGTGTTAACATGTGGATATTGGAAATTTAATCAAAGTTTACTGGAGAACAACTTATTTTTAACTAAGACAATATAGTTTAAAACTGAATTTTTCCAGTATACTGGCCGTTGGAATGGGGATGGAACGTTGCCTTGCGGACCAAGGTTTCAATATCCCAATCCACTGAAGCTGCAAGGCATGAGGTAGGGAGAATGGTTTCAGAGACCGTGGGTGTGGCAGAGGAACTGTATAGGCGGGAGAAGGCATCAGGCTTCACATTTTTGACCCTGGGCGGTAGAAAATGGTGAAGTTGAATCTAGTAAACAATAAAGCCCACCGGGCCTGCCTGAAGTTAAGTTGGCTGCACGAAGATATTTTAGATTTTTCTGGTCGGTCCAGACCAAGAATGACTGTTCTGCTCCTTCCAGCCATCTTGACCACCAGGAGTTCTCAGTTGCCTACGTCGTAGTTCCTCTCTGCAGGATTTAGACAATGGGACAGGAAGGCACAGGGATGGAGCTTTTGGTCCAGGGCAGATCGCTGGGACAGGATGGCCCCCACTCCAACATCAGAAGCATCAACCTCTACCACAATTTTACGGGACGGATCCGGATTAACAAGGATGGGTGCTGTGGTGAACCGATGCTTCAGGTCCACCAAGGCTCTGTCATGTGAACAGTACTTTGGGAGAGGTGAATGCAGAGAGGGGTGCCGCCAGGGTGCTGTTGCCCCGAATGAAACTGCGGTAAAAGTTAGCGAACTCCAGGAAACGTTGTAACTGTACCCTGGATGTAGGTTGAGGCCACTCTACCACTGCTTTCAATTTTTCAGGATCCATTTGGACATTTCCATCAGCGATGACATATCCCAGAAAGGAGATTGTAGAGCGGTGGAACTCACACTTCTCGGCTTTCACAAACAATTGGTTCTCCAGGAGGCGCTGAAGGACTTGTCTGATATGAAGAATGTGTTCTTGGGCAGACCGGGAAAAAAACAGGATGTCGTTAAGGTAGACGAACACAAACCGGTTTAGCATGTCCCAGAGCACATCGTTTACCAGAGCCTGGAAGACAGCGGGGGCATTGGTGAGTCCAAACGGCATGACCTGGTACTCTTAATGTCCGCTGGCTGTGTTAAAGACTGCCTTCCACTCATCTCCTTCGCGTATCCAAATCAGGTGGTAGGCATTCCGAAGGTCCAGTTTGGAAAAAATGGTGGCCCCCTGGAGAAATTCGAAAGCCGAGAGGAGTGGTAGGGTGAAACGATTCTTGATCGTTCAGACCCCGGAAGTCAATGCACGAAAACAGGGTCTTGTCCTTCTTCTCCACGAAGAAAAACCCTGCTCCGGCTGGAGATGCAGACAGACTCCAGTAGCCAGAGAATCCTCAACGTACCCTTCCATGGCCTTGGTCTCCGGGCCGGATAGAGAATATAGCCAACCATGAGGTGGTTTGGTGCCTGGGAGGAGATCAATGGCACAATCATAAGGATGGTGCGGGGGAAAATAAGTAGCCCGTGCCTTGCTGAAGACCTCCATGAGGTTATGGTACTCAGTGGTGGTGGCACAGACATCTGTGGCTTTGCTTACGTCCTGAGGGGAATGTCTCAAGGACATCTGTGCTGCTTTAAGGCAATGAGAATGACAAAACTGTCTCCAAGCCAGGATGGAGCTCGTGGTCCATTCAAAACAGGATTGTGTTTCTGGAACCAAGAAAATCCCAAAACCACAGGAACATGTGGATAATCAATGAGGAGGAACTATGTGGTCTCACTATGGTTTCCTGATACCCGTAAATGAACGGGCACTGTGCTATGGGTGACTCTTCCAATAGAGCGGCCGTCCAGTGCCCTTGAATCCATGGGGACAGACAGAAGTTGAGTGGGAATACTTAATTCAGAAACCATAGTAGCATCCATAAAACTTCCATCAGCCCCACAGTCAATGAGCACCCGGAGAGACTTAGACTGGTCTCCCCACAGCAGAATCACAAAAAAAGGTGGAAGTTAGGGGACTCCCAGTCTGGCTCACCATAGTACTTGTACCCACTAAAGAAAAGGGTTTCTTATCTGGGCAAGTGGCTATATAATGTCCCACCCCTCCACTGTTTTTTTTACCTTTATTTTACTAGGCAAGTCAGTTAAGAACACATTCTTATTTTCAATGACAGCCTAGGAACAGTGGGTTCACTGCCTGTTCAGGGGCAGAATGACAGATATGTACCTTGTCAGCTCTGGGATTTGAACTTGCAACACTTTCAGTTATTAGTCCAATGCTCTAACCACTAAGGCTGTACAGACAACAGTTAGAATTCAGCCTATGTGAGTGTTCCCCAAACAATAACCTAGCTCTTCCAAGTTGCATGGGCTCAGGAGTTTCCAACTCACCCATCGCTGATGATTCTCTGGGAACCTTGGGTGTTTTCAGCTCTCCTCTGAAATACACATTTCGGGGATTTCAGGATTCCATCGGACGGGCGCCAGCATCAGCAGACAAACAAGTGTTCCCGAGACCCAACCTTCTCTCACACCGGCAGGACCATGAGGGAATCAAGGTCCCGTGATATTTCCCGAGCTGCGAGCTCATCCTTTATCCCCTCCGACAGTCCGTGGAGGAAGGTGTCAAACAGAGCCTCCGGATTCCAGGAACTCTCGGCGGCCAATGTGCGAATATCTACTGCATAGTCTGCCACACTACGGGAGTTCTGATGTACCTGCAGTAGTTTGAGCCGCCTCCCTCCCGGGCACCGGAGAATCGAAAACCTTCCTCACTTCTGCCATGATTTCCTCCAGTCTATGGCATACAGCGGATTGCTGCTCACAAAAACGAGACTGGGGAAAATAGGAGCTAGGGAAATGCTGGTTGACTTGGCAAACAAGATGAACTGGCACAGAGAGACAGGAATACAGGGACTAATGGGGAAAACAGGTAACACCTGGAGGTGGGTGGAGACAATCACAAAGACAGGTGAAACAGATCAGGGCGTGACAGCAAATACCCTTATTGTTTGGGATACCTTAAAATGTACCTTCAGAGGTTATTAAAATAAATATTCATCAATAATAAAGAGGCAGTTTCTGGCTAAAGAGACAGGACTAACAAGGAAAATACATGAACTAATAGTACAGGTAGATAGCAATAAAAACGATTAACTGAACTAAATGACTATCGCCCCGTAGCACTCATTTCTGTCATGCGGAAGTGATTTGAGAAACTAGTCAAGGATCATATCACCACTACCTTACCTGACACACTGGACCCACTTCAACTTGCTTACCGCCCCAATAGATCCAAAGACGATGCAATCACCATCGCACTGCCCTATCCCATCTGGACAAGAGGAATACCTACGTAAGAATGCTGTTCATTAACAATAGCTCAGCATTCAACACCATAGTACCCTCCAAGCTCATCTTTAAGCTTGAGGCCCTGGGTCTGAAGCCTGACCTGTACAACTGGGTCCTGGACTTCCTGACGGGCCGCCCCAAGGTAGTGAAGGTAGGAAACAACACCTCTACTTCGCTGATCCTCAACGCTGGGGCCCCACAAGGGTGCATGCTCAGCTCCCTCCTGTACTCCCTTTTCACCCATGACTGCGTGGCCATGCACACCTCCAACTGAATAATCAAGTTTGCAGACGACGCAACAGTAGCAGGCCTGATTACCAACAATGACAAGACAATTCTCACCCAACATCTACAAAACAAAGGAGCTGATCATGGACTTCAGGAAACAGCAGAGGGAGCACCACTCTATCCACATCAACAGGACCGCAGTGGAGAAGGTGGAAAGCTTCAAGTTCCTCAGAGTACACACCGCCCCCAACTGTAGGGCTCTCTCACTTTAATCATGTTTACATATTTTGCATTACTCTTCTCATATGCATGTACTCTATTCTATCCTATTCTACTGTATCTTAGTCTATGCCGCTCTGACATTGCTCGTCCAAATTATATATTCTTAATTCCATTCCTTTACTTTAGATTGTTTTTATTGTTAGATATTACTTGTTAGATATTACTGCACTGTTGGAGCTAGAAACACCAGCAAACACATCTGCTAAACATGTGTATGTGACAAATAAAATTTGATTTAAAAAGGCTTCTTTAACTACTTAGGAAGTAGCGGCAGCGCTAGCGGGCCACTCCCGACATTACCCGGTGAAATGTAAGGCGCCAAATTCAAAATGCAAAAGTTGAATTAGTAAACATTCGTCAATATACAAGTGTTGCATAGTCATCAAAAATTCTGCTTCTTGGCAATATCACAGCATTGTCAGATTTCAAAAAGGCTTTACGGCGAAAGCACAACATTTGATTGTTTGAGGATAGCACCCCACATATTTTCTACATTAGCATGAATTCATATCCAGCGCGGGTCACACAAAACCCATATAAAATTATACCTATAAACTTTCTACAAACAAATCAAACATCATTTTTTATGTATCCTTAGGTATCCAGCGATTGTTTATTGCTCCTCCGAATGGTGTTGGATTTGAATGAGGGACATTGTTTTCCCACCCGGGGGTTTGCCACAGTCCCCTCCTCATGAAGAGTGCCTTGTTAACCCACTCAGTGAGTGAGTACAGGATTGCACTTTATTTCATGTATGGTGGCACCTCTCCAACAATGTCCTTTTTACATTACGGTGAGCTGTGAGCACCACTCCAATCTCTTTCTATTATGGCTTCTCTCCTCCCTGCCTCGTACCGACTCTCATCCCCATCATTACACTGTGATAAACTTCTGATGACGGTTATCCTTTCAGAGAGACGAGTGGGAGTCATTTTCTGTCACTGCGGATTTGAGAGGCCTGATGAATACAAATGGAGTAGGAAATTATAGAGTATAAAACCATCCAAATGAATGGAGTGACGAGGAGAGAGGTTTTGTTGTAATTTCCTCTTTGTATGCACACCTCAGATGTAATACGGATGCTCGTGTGACGTTTCTAATAATCAGGATATTTTTTCTTATGAGTTTTGAGGGTACTCTCTGTCCATTTCTATTGTAGCTTTTGGCCATAGGCTTTTTTAAAACAAGAATCACATTTACCTTTATTACAGTACCTTGAACATTACTTTAAAAACATTATCATACAGGTCACACAGCCAACATTATCCATATAGGAAAGGAAATGGTCTTGTGTAATGTATGGGAAACATAGCTAAGTAGACTACACATGAATTATAAGTTTTGACAAGGACAATTTCACATTGCAATTATTTCAGCTAGTGTGTGAATCTTCTTTAGATTCAGAATGGTGCTGTGCAGACAGAATTAAATGCCTCATTGTTACTACTCTGTCTACAATACAAAGAGACAGCAAGTCGGGACAATGAATATAGATTAAATCGAAAATATTTGCACAACTAATTACCTCCAAATGCTTCCCAGTAAACAAAATGACAAGCTCCTGCAATATCACCGCCAGAGAGCTGCTAAAACATTGTGTCACCCAGTACCATAATGATTTCATTCACACCCAAAGTAATGAAAATGTTTTTAGAAACCTGTGCACAACTGACAAATGATTGATATTTAAAATCGCTGTATGAAAAACATAGCTAGGCGGGAAAATAATTATACACAGAAGAAGTGTTGCAGCCTAGAAATCAAGGACGGAACAGATATTTGCTGAAACATGACGTGGGTAAAGTTCGCAGGAGATTTTCCTTTGTTCTCTGAGAACTTTTAGAAGAGCTAGTACTGCATTTAAACACGTATACCTACGTGAGGTAAAACAATAATCATTAAGTACCTCTGAGGGCACAGACAGAGCTGGTGATTTATTCCTACTAATGTTTTATTAATACAGACGTCTGCCTGAGGGGGAAACATTGCCATTTCTCTCCACCACACTTCCATTTGAAGATATCAATCATTCTAACTCACTCTCTAATGACACCTCATCAAGCCTGATGGACTACAAGCTCCTACAAACTTCTAGGCTGAACTTTAGTCTGAAAGTGAAATTCAGATCAGAAACTACTGATGGAAAGTGAAAGGCAGTACAGTTACAGTGTTTAACGACATGTAACATGGCGTTAAAAGTTATAATCAATTGGCTTTCTTATTAACCTTGAATGGCAATCGTGTTGCTTTGTGAGGTGTTCTGGAGGTACTTAGCTATGAATATGTTCCTTAATGAAACAACAGTCTTAAGGCTAAATGTTCTATATAGTCTTATTAACAATCCCAGTCCCAATCGTGTTGTTTTCAGAGTTATAAACAATGATCTTCTTCAGGATTGGTGGATTCCCTGCGGGACGGTTGAGCTAAGGTAGGCTAATGAGCATGAGGTTGTAAGTAACAAGAACATTTCCCAGGACATAGACATATCTTATAATGGCAGAAAGCTTAAATTCTTGTTAATTTAACTGCACTGTCCAATTTACAGTAGATATTACAGTGAAAGAATACCATGCTATTGTTTGAGGAGAGTGCACAATTTTGAACATGAAAAGTTATTAATAAACAAATTAGGCACATTTGGGCTGTCTTGATATAACATTTTGAACAGAAATACAATGGTTCATTGGATCAGTCTGAAATGTTGCACATACACTGCTGCCATCTAGTGGCCAAAATCTAAATTGCACCTGGGCTGGAATCATACATTATGGCCTTTCTCTTGCATTTCAAAGATGATGGTACAAAAAAAATACAAAAAAATTCAAATTATCTTTTACCAGATCTAATGTGTTATATTCTCCTACTTTCCTTTCACATTTCCACAAACTTCAAAGTGTTTCCTTTCAAATGGTACCAAGAATATGCATATCCTTGATTCAGGACATGAGCTACAGACAGTTAGATTTGGGTATGTCATTTAAGGTGAAAATTGAAAAAAAGGGGCCGATCCTTAGGGTTAACATGTTCTCAAAATCCCTAACTTTTAAGAAAGCAGATAGGGGTGGATGTTCTTATGTTCATCCAAGTTTATGTTATCACATGAAGACACTTACCAGCCACAGAACATGGATGTTTAATGACTATGCGCAGGTAACAAGAATATCTTTGTCATTTCGATGCCAACTCCCCCTCCATTTTCAGATTCCTAGTTCCAGCTCCCATGCTGCTCAGGCAATTGAAATTCAACTGAGATTCCACTATGTAGAGACTAGCAGAACTCCATGGTAACGCAACCATCCTGGTCATTTAGATTATTTTGAACACCCTGGCTGCACCGATACCACCAGCACAGCACAAAAGGGGTATTCAGACAAATCCAATCTGGCAACCTTTCCCTGGTCTGGTTCACTCTGCAGGACCAGAGGCTAGGAAAACAGACCCCTGACCAAGGCCGCAAACCTTGATCACTCTTGCCACAGTGGGCGGTTGATGGGGAGAGTTCGGGACTATACAAGGAAAGAGGTGGTGAACCCACCCACAAGTACTAAATGGATCACTCCAACTCTATCTTTCAGCTAAAACAGCGCCGCGAGCAAAGAGAAAGAGAGTCAGAGTTGACACCATTAACAACATAACAAGCTCCAGTACCTCTCAGTAAAACAAATGAAATCATGAAGACGTGTTTTTTATACAACTTATTTCTTCATTTTCTTTGCTTCTAACCTCAACACAATCCATCATTATTCCTGCCTCGGCTCTTGGCTCCGCTGGTTTTCACTCATATTAGGTGTGTGTCATACGGTGTCCCCAACAAAATACTTATTCTTATCCTCCTCCATCTCCCTTTTTCTCTCTCTCTCCCCCTGTACTTTTGGCCTTTGGAAATAAAAGAGGAGAAACACTTGGCGAGCCACCTGGAAGACGACTGGCCTCTTTATTAAATCCAAAGTTAAAGGGAAACTCCACCACATTTTCATTATCTACAGCACAACACTAATGTCAAAATATGTGAAAAAAAACGCACTTAAAAAGTTTCACCCAATGACATCAAAGTTAATAAGCATTTTAAAAACAATATGAGATTTGCAGTGACGTGGGGAGCAAAACAAACACCCTCTCTTGAGCTAGAATTGTAACATTTAACAAATATAACATTTTTTTGCGTCAGTTTTTATTCCTTTTTACCTGAGCTGAAATCTCAGGGGAATTAATTAGTTTTACTCTGGGTGAGTGTCCCTTGGTAGTCGAGGTATAATTGTGACTTGTCACTCAAGCTAACACCTGTCCCACAAGAGGGTTAAGGGATATGTTCCGCTCTGTCATTTAGTCAATTGCATTGATCATTTTCCCATCTCAATGTGGACCTTGATGGTGCTATCATACCTCAGTGCACCTTCCCTAACTTTGCATCAGTGCCTGAATAAAAGCAAAACAATTGGGAATGAATATTGAATGTCGTTTTAAAATTGTGAACAATAATATAATTTAACCTGATAATAATATTAACTTGAACAAATATAATGACTTTATGACCATTTGATTATCTATTTATTTTCAAAAAAGTAGGTATATTTGTGCAGAATATTTTGCTGGTAGGAACAAGGGGGCGATTTGTCTGATTTGTCTCAGGCTCTCCCTTGTTCCACCAAGCAAGATTGCTCCCAGTTAATCTCCTCAACAACTAGGCCTATAGACAATGAAGAATTCAACAGACATCTCTCCGCCTTCTAGATGGAAAAGGTTGAACTTGGCTACGTTGTTACATTGTTAGTACTTTGTGCTTCAACAATTTGGTAACTATCTCTGTTTTGGCAACCTAGAAGAAGAAGGGGTGAGAAAACGTTGTTTTTGTCTGGAGAGTAAATTACAGTTGAAGTCGGAAGTTTACATACACCTTAGCCAAATACATTTAAACTCAGTTTTTCACAATTCCTGACATTTAATCCTAGTACAAATTCAATGTCAGTTAGGATCACAACTTTATTTTAAGAATGTGAAATATCAGAATATAGAGAGAATGATTTATTTCAACTTTTATTTCTTTCATCACATTCCCAGTGGGTCAGAAGTTTACATACACTCAATTAGTATTTGGTAGCGTTGCCTTTAAATTGTTTAACTTGGGTCAAACATTTCGGGAAGCCTTCCACAAGCTTCCCACAATAATTTGGGTGAATTTTGGCACATTCCTCATGACAGAGCTGGTGTTACTGAGTCAGGTTTGTAGGCCTCCTTGCTCGCACACACTTTTTCAGTTCTGCCCACAAATGTTCTATAGGATTGAGGTCAGGACTTTGTGATGGCCACTCCAATACCTTGACTTCGTTGTCCTTAAACCATTTTGCCACAACTTTGGCAGTATGCTTGGGGTTATTGTCCATTTGGAAGACCCATTTGCGACCAAGCTTTAACTTCCTGATTGATGTCTTGAGATGTTGCTTCAATACATCCACATAATTTTCCAGCCTCATGATGCCATCTATTGTGTAAGATGCACCAGTCCCTCCTGCAGCACAGCACCCCCAAAATATGATTCTGCCACCCCCGTGCTTCACGGTTGGGATGGTGTTTGGTTTGCAAGCCTACCCCTTTTTCTTCCAAATTATGGCCAAACAGTTCTATTTTGTTTCATCAGACCAGAGGACATTTCTCCAAAGAGTACGATCTTTGTCCCCATGTGCAGTTGCAAACCGTAGTCTGGCTTTTTTAAGGTTGTTTTGGAGCAGTGGCTTCTTCCTTGCTGAGCGGCATTTCAGGTTATGTTGATATAGGACACGTTTTACTGTGGATATAGATACTTTTGTACCTGTTTCCTCCAGCATCTTCACAAGGTCCTTTGCTGTTGTTCTGGGATTGATTTGCACTTTTCACACCAAAGTACGTTCATCTCTAGGAGACAGAACGTGTCTCCTTCCTGAGCGGTATGACGGCTGCGTGGTCCCATGGTGTTTATACTTGCGTACTATTGTTTGCACAGATCAACGTGGTGGAAACAAAAGTTTTGGAAATTGCTTCCAAGGATGAACCAGACTTGTGGAGGTCTACAATTTTTTCTGAGGTCTTGGCTTCTTTCTTTTGTTTTTCCCATGATGTCAAGCAAAGACGCACTGAGTTTGAAGGTAGGCCTTGAAATACATACACAGGTACACCTCCAATTGACTCAAATGATGTCAATTAGCCTATGAGAAGCTTCTAAAGCCATGACATCATTTTCTGGACTTTTCCAATTTGTTTAAAGGCACAGTCAACTTAGTGTATGTAAACTTCTGACCCACTGGAATTTTGATACAGTGAATTATAAGTGAAATAATCTGTCTGTAAACAATTGTTGGAAAAATTACTTGTGTCATGCACAAAGTAGATGTCCTAACCAACTTGCCAAAACTATAGTTTGTCAACAAGACATTTGTGGAGTGGTTGAAAAACAATGAAGAATTCAATAGCCATCTCTCCCCATTCTAGAGAGAAAAGGTTGAACATAGCCATAAGCGATGCTGTTAGTACTTCGTGCTTCAATAATTTGGTAACCATCTCTGTTTTGGCAACCTAGCAGAAGAAAGGGTGAATTATTTTGTATTATTTAGTTTCCCAGGCTACTGCTATATGAGTTAAATGTGACTGAAAGAGATTGGAAATGAGGACATGTAGCAGTTTCAGGGCTACAACAGGGACCCAATTCATAAGGCTCACCATGGGTGACTTGAGCTCACATTCAACCACCACAAAATGAAATGTAGCTTGAATGTTAGCATGACAATATGAACTAACTGTGTGAACATGCAGACTAAATGCAACAAACGACTGACAGGGCTCATTTACAAATGCTCCTTAATTTCTTCACACATTCAGTGCATGTATTTTACAGCAGCAAATCCCCACACGAGGAGCCACCAGAGTCTGGAACTGTGGCAAAATAGGTCCTACTCATAACTGTGTGTGAAGTGAAACATCCCTTTGTTGTTACTCTTGCTGTTTTGTTGTGGAAGCACTCTGGGTATTGCTCAAGATGGTTGTTTTCAATGGAGCTTTTCTACTGCTAATTTAAATGCTTTGTACTCATTTTGCACTAGGTGAACTTGCATGCAGTGTCATGAAATCTCATTGATGTAATTGCCATTCATCACTTTAATAATGTGGGGAAATATCCAAGGGTGAAATTGACCTCTATGTCCTTCATCATATAGGGGTATACATAACAAACATTTCACCCTTCTTTTTGAAAACCTAAAACAATGACTATTTGTGGTCTTTGCTCTCAATTTCCCGCTGTGGTGCATATCTCTGAACCAGCCAGTAGGCTACATGCAGGCCTGCTCTCCTCTCCTCTCTTCCAATGGCATTCACTTCCTCTGTCCTCCTGGAGAGTATCACTCTGCTCATTATCCTATGTGCTTCGGTGTACTCCGGGGCTCTGCTCTCGGCCCTCTGTTTTTTCTCACTCGGCGCCCACTCACTGAGCCATCTCATTGCCTTTCCCAGTTGCCTCCTATCACTCCTATGCAGATGATACTTGTGTACTTCTTCAACACGTTTGTTAATTTTTCCGCTCATTGTTTTTTCCCTCTGTCCTTCTATCATGCTGGTCACAGACTCCTCTCCTCCTGTTCGTCTCTGTCAACCACCTCAGGGTGTCCTCCACCTCCTTGATGTCCTCTCTCACATTAAACCACATTTACATCCTCTCTGAGTAGTTTCTCCCTTCCCCTTTGTAAATTTCAAAGAGTGAATATTGTGTTAATGCATTAAATATCACAAAATAATATCTCAACCAGAGTTGAAAATGACCTTAAGCCCAATCTATATTTCTCCAGTGCTACACACATCAATACACATTCTTGGAAGTCTCTTTACAAGCTCAGACACATTTGATGTTCTTGAGATGCATCTTGACAACATTAAGTATATGTTTGTTTTAATGATCAGAAGATTCAGAGAATGATAAACTTAATAGACTAAATGTAGACTTTGGAGACAACACCGAGACAACATCAAGGGTAGGGTAAGCTAGCATGTCTATGTTCGTACACAGCCTAAAACTCCCAAGTCAATTCTACAATGTAATCTGAGTGTCTGCGAGTAATTCTCTCAGATATGAAACCACGCCACTTCCATACACCACTGGCGGTTTCCTGCCCAAACCATGTCAGGAACATGGGGAGAAAGGCTTTGGAAGCTCAATGCCTCTGGGAAACTGGGAGCTATTGCATTTCAAAACGCATTCCCCTGAAAGGTAATTCATTGGATTTGGGAACAGATGGTGTGAGCCGTTTACCAAGGGGTTTAAAATGGGAATGTCAATGCATTCTGTTTTTCCTTTCATATAGGAAAAAGTGGAATCGCCAGAGACTTGTTACATCAGATTTTTCTAATGTCAAAACACTTTTATTGCCTTTCTTGCCTCAAGTACTGTATCCTTCTTCACTTCTAAAAACACAAAAGCCCACTCCCTCCCTCTCTCCTATCATATCCTCACCATTGTGTTTATTAAGCTAGTGTTAACTTCTTAGGGAGCGGCAGCTGAGGTGTCGGTTTTGGAGAGTCTGGCATGCCCAAAGTAAAATGCCTGCCACTCAGGCCCAGAAACTATGATATGGATAGGAAACACTCTGAAGTTTCTAAGAGTGTTAAAATATTGTCTGTGAGTATAACAGAACTGATATAGCAGGCGAAAACCCGAGGAATTTCTGTAATGGAAAAAGTGTTTTTGACACATTGCCTCATTTTGAACCCCTCCCTATTGAAAATAGCCATATATGGGAGCAAGATTGCAGTACCTATTGCTTCCATTGGATGTCAACAGTCTCTAGACAGTGTTTGGTGATGTTAGGTTGCTCTGGATGGTAATAGAAGAAGAATTTTGAACTAGTCATCGGATGTAAACAGAAGAGGAGGCGCGTTCACGGGCTCACGCGCGCTGTGGTTTTTTCCTTTCCTATCGTCCAGTTTATAATCCGGTTGAAATATTATAGTAAATATACATAAAAGTGTTCCTAAGGATACATTATCAATGATGTTTGATTGTTCTTGGACAAGTGTATAGGTATAATGTGAACGCGTTCTCTTCACGGTTCAATAGGCGACTCAATGGTGGATTTTATGATCACAAACGCGCCAACCAAACAGAGATTTATGGATTTAATTAATGACTTTTTTTAACAAAAGAAGCATGGATTGTCTTCGTTGGACACTTGGGAAGCCCTCAGCAGAAGTTCTTCGAAAGGTAAGGGATTTTATTTTAGCGATTTTATGCGTTTTTTGAGACCCGCGTTGGGTTATGAATTTATGCTAATAGAAATATTGTAGGTGCTATCCTCAAACAATGAAATGTTGTGCTTTCGCCGTAAAGCCTTTTTGAAATCTGACAACGCTGTGATATTGTCAAGAAGCAGAGCTTTTGATGACTATGCAACACTTGTATATTGATGAATGTTTAATAATTAAACTTTTGGATTTTGAATTTGGCGCCTTACATTTCACCGGGTATATACTTAATATACTTAAAAGGATACATTATAAATGATGTTTGATTTGTTTGGGCAAAGTTGATAGGTATAATTTGAATGCTTTCTCTTCACTGTACAACGGGCGACTCGACTGTGGATTTTCTGAACATAACGCGCCAACCAAACTGAGATTTATGGATATAACAAATGACTTTTTCTAACAAAAGAACCATGGATTGTCTTGCGTGGACATTTCGGATTGCCCTCAGAAGAAGATCATCAAAGGTAAGCGATTTATTTTAGCTTATATATGTTTTGTGAGACCCGCGCTGGTTATGAATTTATGCTAATGCATAATTTGAGAGGTGCTATCCTCAAACAATCAAATGTTGTGCTTTCGCCGTGAAGCCTTTTTGAAATCTGACAACGCTGTGATATTGCCAAGATTCTGAGCTTTGACGAGGACAAGGCTGGAGATCACTCTGTCATGCTGATTGAGTTCGAATAACAAACTGGAATCTTCAAAAGGAGGGTGGTGCTTGAAATCATTGTTCTTCCTCTGTCAGTCATGGTTACCTGCAAGGAAACACGTGCCGTCATCATTGCTTTGCACAAAAAGGCTTTCACAGGCAAGGATATTGCTGCCAGTAAGATTGCACCTAAATCAACCATTTATCAGATCACAAAGAACTTCAAGGAGAGCGGTTAAATTGTTGTGAAGAAGCTTCATGGCGCCCAAGAAAATCCAGCAAGCGCCAGGACGTCTCCTAAAGTTGATTCAGCTGCGGGATCGGGGCACCACCAGTACCGAGCTTGCTCATGAATGGCAGCAGGCAGGTGTGAGTGCATCTGCACGCAGAGTGAGGCAAATACTTTTGGAGGATGGCTTGGTGTCAAGAAGGGCAGCAAAGAAGCCACTTCTCTCCAGGAAAAACATCAGGGACAGACTGATATTTTTCAAAAGGTACAGGGATTGGACTGCTGAGGACTGGGGTAAAGTCATTTTCTCTGATGAATCCCCTTTCTGATTGTTTGGGGCATCCGGGAAAAAGCTTGTCTGGAGAAGACAAGGTGAGCGCCACCATCAGTCCAATGTCATGCCAACAGTAAAGCATCCTCAGACCATTCATGTGTGTGGTTGCTTCTCAGCCAAGGGAGTTGGCTCACTCACAATTTTGCCTAAGAACACAGCCACGAATAAAGAATGGTACCAACACATCCTTCTCCCAAACATCCAGGAACAGTTTGGTGATGAACAATGCCTTTTCCAGCATGATGGAGCACCTTGCCATAAGGCAAAAGTGATAACTAAGTGGCTCGGGGAACACAAATTCGGACAAACTCCAAGCATTGATTATGCAAGAATGGGCTGCCATCAGTCAGGATGTTGCCCAGAAGTTAATTGACAGCATACCAGTGCGGACTGCAGAGGTCTTGAAAAAGAAGGGTCAACACTGCATATATTGACTCTTTGCATCAACTTCATGTAATTGTCAATAAAAGCCTATGACACTTATGAAATGCTTGTAATTATACTTATTATACAGTATTCCATAGTAACATCTGACAAAAATGTCTAAAGACACTGAAGCAGCAAACTTTGTGGAAATTAATATTTGTGTCATTCTCAAAACTTTTGGCCACGACTGTACATTCAATTTGCAGTACATGCCTTAGCTAGCTAGATTCTTTACATCCACTGTTTCCCAAGACGACAGCCTGGTTTGCTTTTTTTCTCAGGAGTCCCAAAAACCTTAAACAACATGAATTACAATGTCATACTCATGTCATAACCCCAGCTAGCTAGCTGGCTAATGTTAGCTAGTCAGCTAACTTGCTAAATAGCGATTTTCGTAAATTAACTATATGACAAAAAAATATGCACAGTTGTTTGTCTCTACATTAACTAACATATTCCTCTCAATTGTAAATGTTTTGCTTGACTCGTTATAATTACTTACATTTGCTTCCACAGAACTGTTTTGTCACACCATCTTTGCTGAAGAAAGTCACCAGGGACGGGGATATGATTGATCATATAAAAACCTTGGGACCCAAATGCATAATGAGTGCTCTACCTCCCCCTTGTGGTGGGCTGGAGCAAAGTGGTGACGCTGGGCACCTCTAAGTCCTGCTGTGTAAGCTCGCAACTTTTAAAGGTGGAACCATTGTATGCATGAACAACTTTTTCGTTTATTTTATTTTTTATTTTTCACGTCACCAATTTAGACTATTTTGTGTATGTCCATTACATGAAATCCAAATAAAAATGTATTTAAATTACAGGTTGTAATGCAACAAAATATGAAAAATGCCAAGGGGGTTGAATACTTTTGCAAGGCACTGTATACGTGTGCAACGATGGCTGACAACAACATTGACATACCCATTGAAGCTCAATTCATATGTGTGTTTAATTAATTTACATGTTTGGAAAAATGTAGCAATTAGCATGACATGGCAATGAACACCGTAACATGCTTCGTCTCTCATGCTTCTGAGATTCCACAGTACATTAATGCGGTGACTATTATTCTAAACTAAATGTTTAGCTCTGAACCTCCTAATCAAGAGCTGTGTTGCATTCAGCTGATTCATTGTTTTTAATTAGCATAACTTGTCACTTTGCACAGAGGGTTGTATTGTAGGGGGTGGAGTACATGACAGTACAATGGTGTAAACTGTCTGAGACCTTACGGTTTCTTGTGCCTTGATCCTCTCTTTGTAACACATAATGTTTTATGATGGAATTTAATGACTTTGATTCAGAGACCAAGCATTCAAGAGAGTAAGCGATTGCATGGCAAGTGACACCCGGGTAAAATGTACAGTTAACCCTTGGTTCTAAAAATATCTTGCAAATTATTTTTCACAGTCTAAGAATGGAATCAGACGGTATCAGATGGTATATTCCATAAACACTTGGCCACTAGACATTTTTGTCACTGCACATTGACACATGGTGACATTATTACTGCAATGCGTTTTAGGGAGAAGGGGGGGGGGGGTATAATCTGAACTGTTACAATACCTTCTCTATGACTGCCTGTGCAAAGCATGGAACCATGACACAGGGTACAGAACAGCATCATCATAGTTGGCCCTCCTGGATAGTATAAACTGGAGGGGGTATAATCTGAACTGTTACAATACCTTCTCTATGACTGCCTGTGCAAAACATGGAACCATGACCCAGGGTACAGAACAACATCATCATAGTTGGCCCTCCTGGATAGTATGAACTGTGATGCACTTTCTAACCTGCTTGGCAATTAAGGGAGAGAGAGAAAGAGAGAGAGAGGTCTGCTTGGGACAACAGACTGACAACAGGCTGACAACAGACTGTCTTTCTCTCTTTAGAGCTTCCCTTCCACCGTCAAATGAAATCAACTGGGTACCAACTGGGCTCCAATCCCAAAGGTCCAGCCCTTCATAGCCACTGTCACTTTGGCTCATATTGTCCAGTGAAATATACAGCTACATGAATCCTGAAAAACAGATTAAGTGAGCATACCAACTGATCAGGTTTCTGAACATTGGTAATTATTTACACGGTAATAACATATTAATTTAGCGACAGAAGTACTTAGCTACATGAAATGACTTCTAAGATGCTTCAGCATTGACACTAACATTTGAGGAAATGCACCAGAGACAAACTTTATCTCTCCTCAGAACCCCCCAGTACAGTAAGAAGTTTCTTAAAAAGGAAGGAAGGGGTGGGGTGGAGCAAAGATAGGGGTATCTCTACAATCTACACTAAGCATTTTGCTACACCGGCAATAACATCTGCTAAATATGTGTGACAAATAAAATTTGATTTGATTTAAGAATCGTTAGACTTCCTAAGATGACCCAAAACTGCTTCAATAAACAGACCTCAAAAACAGACTTCTGTCCAATTTTTGGTAGCAATTTATTTTTACGGTACTATTTCCAGTGGTATTTACCTAGTATTTACTAGGAAACTTAAAAAACAACAACATGTAAACACAATTATTATGATGTCCAGTGGTGCTTCTGAACCAACTTAATCACCTATGCGTGTTTTACACATGTGAAACTGTACATTAGCATTGAGTCTGGTGTAATTGGTATATTTCTAAAGGTTACCCTGCCAGACCTATAGACAGAGAAGACGATACATCCAGTCATCAATACAGTGCAGGTATTTAACGCATCCTCTGTGCTCTCTCAGGGGAGGCCACGGTTCAATATCCACCGCATCGATTTTTATTTCAAGCCCCGGCCACAAAACCTGAAAAACATTTAATCTGCTTGATGAAATAATGATTTCAATTTCCTTAATAACTCCCATAAGAGGGGACCTCACAGGACCATGGGCAAGCACAGCCATTTTTTACACACTGCAAAAAATACACAAGTCACAATGCTTGAACTGAAGGATTGAATTGCAATCCCCAAAGCAATGGTAGTCTATACTGCTACTTGGCTAGCTCAAATTACTGTGGTTCAGAAAGACATGTGAAGAAACTGAAAACATCTGAGCGAGCTAACAGCCAGAGAGTGCAGTTTTTCCCTAGTCATTATAGTATGTGGCGGGATAGCTGTACAATCCTTTAATCTGATTCGTAGCATAATGCCAAATGTAATCCTTCCCCAGCCCATTATGGGGTTTAAGGCGAGCCATCAGAGAGAAGATGGTGTCCGTGAGATAAAAACAGCAGGCTGGACTCTGAGACTCTGTCGATCCTATGTCCTAAAAGCTCTCTAACAAGATCAGGGATTGAGTTATCCCCATTGTGAAGGAGGGAGACCTTATCTCTGAAACCAATTATTGAGTATTGCTTGAATAGTGTTTTCTAGAGGGGAGACTCACACAGCACGCAGACCCAGACCCATTTCGAAAGGCAAAAGAACAGCAATACCTTTTATTTTATTTTTTATTTTACTAGGGATGATATCAAACAAGAAAATACCATAACTCTGTACTTGTCTTCTAAGCATCCTATCCTTGACAGGAGAAAATTCTCTTGAGATTGTTTCTGGCATCTCGTTTGATAAATGAACAAGGCCAGTAGGATTTTTTTCTCCAGTGAGAGGAATAGAATACGCTCTTAAGAATACAGTGTATCTAATTCAACGTGATATTATAATCATAATAATTTGGTGTGTGCTGATATTTGTCCTATTTCACACATGTACAAGTTTGTATTAATACACGTGTGAATTTTAAATACATTTTTGCATATCCCACTCTCCATGGAGACTGCGGTCATGGCCGGGTTCTACTAGTTCAGCATGATATTACCTAATAAGAAGAGGTGCTATAGGAAGGACATTTCTGAACTGCAACATACAGGTGCAAGAATCTTGTGGAAAGCATCATTTTCAAGATCATCATCCTTGATGTTGTCAATATGACCACCACTTCCAATGTTTTATTTGGACTCTTAGCCACTCCATTAGGCCTACAGTGCCTTCCGAAAGTATTCACCCTCCTTGGCATTTTTCCTATTTTGTTGCCTTACAACCTGGAATTAAAATAGATTATGGGGGGGGTTGTATCATTTGATTTGCACAACATGCCTATCACTTTGAAGATGCAAAATATTTTTTGGGGTGAAACAAACAAGAAATAAGACAAAAAACAGAGAACTTGAGCGTGCATATTCACCCCCCCCCCCCCCCAAAGTCAATATTTTGCAGCAATTACAGCTGCAAGTCTCTTTGGATATGTCTCTATAAGCTTGGCACATCTAGCCACTGGGATTTTTGACCATTCTTCAAGGCAAAACTGCTCCAGCTCCTTCAAGTTGGATGGGTTCCGCTGGTGTACAGCAATCTTTAAGTCATACCACAGATTCTCAATTGGATTGAGGTCTGGGCTTTGACTACCCCATTCCAAGACATTTAAATGTTTCCCCTAAAACCATTTGAGTGTTGCTTTAGTCGTATGCTAAGGGTCATTGTCCTGCTGGAAGGTGAACCTCTGTCCCAGTCTCAAATCTCTGGAAGACTGAAACAGGTTTCCTTCAAGAATTTCCCTGTATTTAGCGCCATTCATCATTCCTTCAATTCTGACCAGTTTCCCAGTCCCTGCTGATGAAAAACATCCCCAAAGCATGATGCTGCCACCACCATGCTTCACTGTGGGGATGAAGTTCTCGGGGTGATGAGAGGTGTTGGGTTTGTGCCCAACATAGCATTTTCTTTGATGTCCAAAAAGCTTCATTTTAGTCTCATCTGACCAGAGTACCTTCTTCCATATGTTTGGGGAGTCTCTCACATGCCTTTTGGCGAACACCAAACGTGTTTGCTTATTTTTTTTCTTTATGCAATGACTTTTTTTCTGGCCACTCTTCTGTAAAGCCCAGCTCTGTGGAGTGTACGGCCTAAAGTGGTCCTATGGACATATACTCCAATCTCCGCTGTGGAGCTTTGCAGCTCCTTCAGGGATATCTTTGGTCTCTTTGTTGCCTTTCTGATTAATGCCCTCCTTGCATTGTCCGTGAGTTTTGGTGGGTGGCCCTCTCTTGGCAGGTTTGTTGTGGTGCCATATTCTTTAAATTTTTTAATAATGGATTTAATGGTTGCTCCGTGGGATGTTCTAAGTTGGAGATATTTTTTTATAACCCAACCCTGATCTGTACTTCTCCACAACATTGTCCCTGACCTGTTTGGAGAGCTCCTTGGTCTTCATGGTGCCGCTAGCTTGGTGGTGCCCCTTGCTTACTGGTGTTTGCAGACTCTGGGGCCTTTCAGAACAGGTGTACATATACTGAGATCATGTGACACTTGATCATGTGACAGTTTACACCACATCCATTAGTCTAGTCTGACTTTTAATGAGCCAAGTTGCCGTAATTCGAAAGAACCCAGCCAGTGCCAAACAATCAAAGTGGAGAGAGTGTTCAGTCTAAACTCCAAGGGAGTTTATATCTGTATGATTCTTTTAGGAAAGGAGAAGTAGGATGAGGGGAACAGATAGAGGGAAAGGAAGAAGAGTAGGAGCAGAAAACACAAAGAAAGAAAAAGAGGATGACCCACATGCAAGCACGCAGTAGGGAAAATATATTTTCTTCTTCTATCCTTCGTCTCTGTTGAGTTCTTTAATTGTAGCCCTGTGAGAGCCGTCATAAAATACTCTCCCCTGTCAATGTCTAGTGCTACAGCCATCGCAGCGCAAAAATGAAAAAGAAAAGAAAACTGGCAGATATACTGTAATATGCAGCAACTCGATAGAACAGGGGGTTAAACAACTCCCTCCCACCCCTCCACCACTCTGAATACAAAAGCTACAAACTGATGGGGGAAAAATACAAACTTTTCGAGCCAGGGCAACAGTAACCATCAACCACATTATATAATCATCAAGTCCTTGATGTAGCGATTTGCCTTAGAACATGGTGCAAAATAAAAGCCTGATCCAACACAGCTCATGTACCACTTGCTGTTCGCTTAATGAGGAGGATTACGCAAGAGTTTAGACAAGAGAAGGGATTTATAAGGTTACAGCTTTCTGTGTGTCATACTAGATGTACTGTATGTGTTGTAATCCAACAATCTTTGCTAGAGTAAAGACATTTACAACCTAATTAGACGCAGTATCAGAAACATCAAGACTATACATCGTCATGAAAGGATTCCATACAGATGTAGGATCTTAATTTGACCAACATTCAGTCACAGCAAAATGATCCTGCAAAAACAGGATTTGAACGTTTAGTCCAAAATGTTGCTTGATCGGTGGTTAGCTATAAGCTGACCAAAAGAATGCTGCATGAAAAGTGCAATACTGTTAATATAGTGTTAATGTAGATTTTCAGTGAATTTATGTAAATCACAAAGCTCAAAATTCTCAGCAACATAAGGTTGGTCAAATTAATATCCTACATCTGTATACGGTATATTGAATTATGGTATGATGTTACTGTTGCCTACATATGATTGGACATCTGATTCTGCTTCAGAACCATGATTAATGTATAATGAAATGTGTACCAATTAAAAGCTTTTAAAAAGACAAATGAAGCACAGTACTTCAAAATACTGTGTTTAGTTGCTCATTATTTTTGGTGATTATTCCATTTGAATAAAATTATCAAGCTAATCAGTGTGGGGAGTCATTAGAATGCCCGTTGTTAGTCCTCTGTGTGCACTTGCACTGCCGAGCATGACGGGAAAATAAAATGTCCACTGAGGTGACTGACTGAGTAATCATGTTGGATTGCCTCTGAAGCTAAGCAGAGCTGGTCCTGGACGGTCCCTGGATTGGAGACCAGATGCTGCTGGAAGTGGTGTCGGAAGGCCAGTAGGAGCACTCTTTCCTCTGGTCTAAGGAGAACCCAATGCTCCAGGGCAGTGATTGGTGACATTGCCCTGTGTAAGGTGCAGTCTTTCAGATGGGACAATAAACTGGTGTTCTGACTCTCTAAGGTTTCTAAAGATCTCATGGCACTTATTATAAGAGTAGGGGTGTTAACGCTGGTGTCCTTGCTAAATTCACAATCTGAGTCTCATACCATCATGGCCACCTAATCATCCCCCTCCTCTCCCCTGTAACTATTCCCCAGGTCGTTGCTGTAAGTAAGAATGTGTCAGTCAAAGGTCTGTGTCCAAATGACTCCTTATGAAGTGCACTACTTTTAACCAGATCCCTTTGGGCTCTGATCAAAAGTAGTGCACTATATAGTGAATAGGGGACAATTTCAGAAGCACAAACGACACCCAGGGTCAACAACAACAATTACAATAAAACAATCTTGCCACTGAAGCCAAGTTCACTCATAAACACAGCGTGATTTCTCTTGAAAAAAAAGCAGATAACTTGCCAAGATGGTTTCCGATTCCAGAAAATTTCATTAGAATCTTATTATACATGTATGGCATTCTGTTTCTGTGAGCAAAGGAATAATTTATATGACATTATCACAGCTGGTCAGCCCTTTCAGAAGAGAAATTCCTCAAGTGGGGAGCCACTTTAGTCAATAAGTACAAATCATAGTGGGGCCCTAAGGGGATGGGGGTCAACAACTAACAATGTGGCAGTCCACAGGTGATCTGCATGCGACACCTCAAGAACACACTAACACTACTGGAGATAACCACTAGCCAGATTGTCACGGCAACAGTCTAACTTTGGCTCGGTGTGTTATAGGTCTCATTTGTCAACTTGAATGTAGCCTATATGCAGCCCATCGGAAGCCAACGTGCAGCGATAAACAATGTTATTTCCGAGTCTGAAATAAAGTGGTGTTTCTGAAAAGTATCCATAATACATACTCTAGTCATTCAATGTATGGAAATTCACATCATTTGTTTGTTGTTTTGTAGGCTTTAATTGCCTCCCTAATGTCAATCTACCTCATTCACATGCAGTTTTCCTTCACATCTTCGCTCCAAAGTAGCTGTTTGTCTACAGAGAAGATTTAAAATTAAGAGTAAGGCTGCCAGTTTCACTCTGTATGGTTAATTGCTGCACCACCTAGTGAAACTGAGTGTATCTGCCCCAGAATGGAGGCCCACTATGCCAGACTGAGAGCAAAGCACTGCCAGCCTTGTCTTACACCCACGCCAAGAATACAAATTGGTATTTTAAAGGAACAGATGGATCTTGGAAAACAGTGTTTACTTGTTGGACTAGTTTCCTGGGCCGGTATAAACAAAGCATATCAGAGTTGGAGCAGTGGTGGAAAAATTATTCAATTATCATAATTGTGTAAAAGAAAAAATGACCAATTAAAAGTGAACGTCACCCAGTAAAATACTACTTGAGTAAAAGTCTAAAATTAGTTGGTTATAAATATACTTAAGTATCAAAAGTAAATGGAATTCCTAAAATATACACGTATCAAAAGTAAAAGTATAAATCATTTCAAATACCTTATATTAAGAAAACCTGACTGCACACTTATTATAGATTTTTATTTTATATATTTCTTGATACCCCCCAAAACTACATAAGTAGTACTTTATAGTATTTTTACTTAAGTACTGTACTTTACACCACTGCGTAGGAGTACTGATCTAGGATCGGTTTATCCTTTTAAATCACAATGATTAAGGGGGGGGGCATCTGATCCTACAACTGTATCAGACTGATGACAACAATGGCAGACTGATGTCAACAATGTTAGACTGATGACAACAATAGACTAATGACAACAATAGCAGACTGATGACAACAATGACAGACTGATGACAACAAGCATCTCCACCATCAATTCCCCATAAAATATTTACCATCAATACCCCATACAGTATCCACCATCAATACCCCATACTGTATCTACCATCAATACCCCATGCCATATCTTCCATCAATAACCCATACAGTATTTACCATCAATACACCATACAGTATGTACCATCAATACCCTATACAGTATCTAGGATCAATACCCCATACAGTATCCACCAGCAATACCCCATACTGTATCTACCATCAATATCCCATACCATATCTTCCATCAATACCACATTCAGTATCTACCATCAATACCCAATATAGTATCCACCATCAATACCTCATACAATATCCACCATCAATACCCCATACTGTATCTACCATCAATACCCCATACTGTATCTACCATCAATACCCCATATTGTATCGACCATCAATATCCCAGACAGTATCTAAAATGAATACCCCAGACACCTACACTTCATAACAGCAAAGTAAACAAACATTTCAAAAAGTAAAAATACCCATCAGGTAAACAATAGTTTGGTAACTATTTTGAGGAAAAGATTAAACAATTCCAGAGATGAACCAATATGCCAATGAGTCCACTTACCACACACGCACACACACACACACACACACACACACACACACACACGCAAACACACACCCACACCCTCTCCCCCGACCCCCCATTCCATCCTCAAATTCCTCCCATATCATAAGAGAGAGTTTGGCAGCGGTGTTGAGATGTGAGAGGAAAAATCTTCTCAGCAGTCTCCCTGCTACAATTAATGAAGAGATCACATTATATATTTATATACTTTTATATTATATATTTATTTCCCAGTCATTAGGATTCTACCCCCAACAACATCCTCCTGTTGTTGCTAGCACGTTCTCCTGGGAGCATTAATTTTTAGTCTCTATAAAAAACATTAGAAAAATTCAAAAGCTACCAAACAGTCATTTTTGTCCGAAAAGCCTGCATGTAGTTTGCATTTCTGGGGTTTGTATCTGTAAACATGGGGAATGAATGACTGAGGAACATTTTTATAGGTTTAATTAAATAACAGGGATAAGAAGAAAAAAAAGCTACAGGCAAAAACATTATTACATGTATTAAGGTGGTTGATTATTGTTGGCTATTGCAGTGAGAATAACAGAATAACAGAATAACAACAATCAATTCAAAATCAATTTATAACATTTTTCACTTGCGTTTTTCTGGATTTTTTTGTTGTTATTCTGTCTCTCACTGTTCAAATAAACCTACCATTAAAATTATAGACTGATCATTTCTTTGTCAGTGGGCAAATGTACAAAATCAGCAGGGGATCAAATTATTTTTTCCCTCACTGTATATGCATTTACATCAAACAGCATAAGCCTTGCCCTACTGTTGATATTGCCAATTGGAAGATCATAGGCCTTTACTTTAGTCTTTTCACATCACAGCATCAACCAATTCAAACTGCCAACTAAAATACATGAATCAGCCCACTGATTCAGAAAGAGGTGAACTTTTCACACTGTGACTGCATCCCAAATGGCACCCTATTCCATATTGAACTACTTTTGACCAGAAAGAATCCTATGGGCCCTGGTGAAAAATAATGTACTATATAGGGAATACGATGTCATCTGGGATACATGAGTTCTCTGGAAGATTGGGCCACTTTGAATACTTTTGAAGCCCATGTGAAATGAGTGCTCAGTCATTAGTGTGAAATGAGTGCTTAGTCATTAGTGTGAAATGAATGCTCAGTCATTAGTGTGAAATGAGTGCAGTCATTTCAGAAAGGTGTCCGTCGGTGGCAAAATGACACATGGGAGTAATTGAGGGAGGATAAGGTGTGAAGCAGACTGATAAATGAGGACAGAACTAATGTCTAACTGTATTGGTTTAGATTAATACAAAAATAACCAATAGGACAGCAAAGGACAGCATTTCACTGTTGTAATCTTGATGAATTCATCCTGAAACTGTAGCATGACATCAAGAAAATTAAATATACTGCACATTATAAAATCAAGAACAAAGACAGTGAAAATAATCTAAATTACTTATAGGCCTCCTTATCCAGAATATACACAATACATGAATTTTCATTCCACTCAACACACTCCTCACTTATTTGATTGTTCCATAACTCCCGGGTAAAAACAAGAACCCAACATGCTCTCTAATATTAGCCTGTGACCTCCTGACCCCTGTTCTCTCCCCACTGGCCATTGGCCAGGGGTTGCAGACCATGTCACCTAGGTCAGCATGGTGGTTCAAATGACACAAATATGCAACAACTTTGTGGTTTAAACTGAATTAGTGTCCGCCAGGTGTTTTGAACAAATCATAGAATGTCCTTCCTTGTAGTATGTATATAATACCATGGTGTACTAACTAGATCAATGTTGTGCCATTCTGGACATGGGGACACACAGACTATTATTTCAGCCCTGCACTACCACCTGATTCAACTTTACAAGGGTTCAATGATTAGATCATTAGTACAATCAGGTGTGCTGGTGCTAGGCTGGAACAAAACCCTGCACATACTGTGGGTCCCCAGGACCAGAATTACATAACATTGATTAGACAGAGTGAAACCCTTACAGAATGTAAGATCTACTGTAATATCATCCTGTATCCAATATGTTCTATGTGGACCTATATGTTTTGTTTCCAACAAAAGTGAAAAGCCACATTGCCAACGCTATAATTGTAATGTAAGGAGCAGCAGTAGATACATGAAAGGAGATGAGAGGAGTTTGATTGTGCGTCAGCGTTCTCTTTGACCGCTGGAAGACCTTTAGCTAGCTAGCCTAGGGGGGTAGAGGAACTATCAGCTACAACCTCCCTCGTTACTTCCCACAGGACTCTCCTACTCTCTCGCCCTCCTTTATAAATACCGTTGAAGAAGTTCTGAGTGCCAACAGTCATGTACTGCTATGGCATCAAAGAGGGAACATCGCTGGATCGAGTCTATATCACCGCAATGCCAGTTTTTCCCCATGTTGGATTGATAACATGAAACTGTAGAATCATACCATCAGCTATGGCTCGAAACATGAGAATCTAGGCCTATACTCAGGACAGATTCTTATTTTCCTGGGTCTTGTTAGAGTCAGTTGTAGGAAGTGGAGAAAAGCGTGAAATATGTGGATATCATGCAGCACTCTATAACCGAATACAACATCAATATCATCAAAGACACCACATAGACATACTACAGCCAGGTGTGGATTGGCCGTCTGGCAAGTCTGGCAAAAGCCAGATGTGCTGGACCATTTTTTAGTTGGGTGGGCTGGTCGAAATTGACACACACACAAAAAGAAATCTAGATTTTTTTGTGCAATTTCTCTGTTATACTAACTCACATTCAAAGTCAAACGCATCATCGGCATCAGCAAAGAGACAGACAAAATCATGGATCGTAAAATGGAAAGGGTGCCTATAAACGTACAGTAGAAAGAGCATATTCTACATTGTCACCTCATATTCTACATTGTCACCACGCACAAAGTGATGTAGGCTGGTGTGAAATAAAATGCCAGGGACAAATTCTTGTCCCAATTCACTCCTGACTACAGCACACCATTATGTAGATCAAGCAGGTATTACTGCATGATTAAAAACAATGGTGACACTTAAGTCACCGGTAACCACAATATATCAATCACTGACCTTGATTTAAAAATTGCGAAGTATAACTCCAAAATAATTAACCTGCACTAATTAACTGCAAGGTACCTTTATGCAAATGGAGAAGTTTTATAGAATTTGAAGACATTTGAAATATACCAGTGAAAACCTGAAGGTTTGGCCTAATTGGCCTTCTTTCCTTTCCCCACTTAGAAAAAGAGAGGGAGAGAGGAAAGAGAGAATGGGGGAAGAAATAGAGAAAGAGTGAGGGAAAGAGTGGAAAACAGAGGGAAAGGGAGAAAGTTAAAAAGAGAGAAAACAGAAGAGAACGAGAGAGTGGAGAAAAAGAGGGAGAACAGAAGAGAAAGATAGAGACAGAGGTGGAGAGATGGAGGGATGATCAGAGGAGCTGAGTGGAAGAGAGGAGAGAGGTTAACTGTGTACGACGGTGGTTAATTACCAGGAGAGTTCAACACAATCTTCCCTTTCTCCCGCAGTGATCATGCCCCGGGCCAGTATCCTACGCCACCACAACCTCCCGGGGCGGAGAGACAGACTGTACACCTGTACTCTACCTATATGTACATATCTACTGTACCTTAATTACCTCATACCCCTTCACTGTTAGTCGACACCTGTTGTTTACGAAGCATGTGACAAATAATATTTGATTTGATTTGAAGAGAGGAGAGAGGCTGTATTTAGACGGGCAGCCCAATTCTGATCATTTTTTCATAAATTGGTCTTTTGGCCTATCAGATCAACTCTGAAAAATATCTGGTGTGAAAAGATCTGATGTGATTGGTCAAATGACCAATTAGAGGCAAAAAATATCAGAATTGGGCTGCTTGTGTAAACGCAGCCATTGAGGAGAATTTCCAATGTGACCTGACTTTCTCTCTCTCCCCTTCTCTGTCCCCCTCTCTCTCTCTCTTTCTCAAACAGTCCAGAGATCTATGTTTACACAGAAACTGATAAAATAGAGAAAAAGGATCCAAACTCTTAGAAGGAACCCAGCAGGCAAAACTGGGGAAAACTGGTTGAACGAACGTCATAGTGACGGTTGTAATGACGTAGTCTCAACCAGTTTTTCCGCTGGGAAGGGTGAACATAAATGAAGCAGTTTATTCCATTTTAGACATGAAGATGTGTATTCCAAACTAGAAACTTAATTGGAACTTAAGCTTTAGGACCCATGGCCAATGCATTGGCTTGTATCATATAGTGGGGGAAGACTGCAAAGCCTCCTCCATCTTGGCTCCCTAATGTGGTATTATAATTTATCACCATTCATCTCTCATCCCCATAGCAGATTTATGATGACATAACTGCAAGAGGCCTGAAGATAATTTCCCAGATTCATTACTTGTGAACTGGGGGATGTTTGTTCCGCATGTATGTATGTTGTTAGACATGAACCGAAACAAGAACCTGAGTCTCAATTTCATCTCTCTCTCGTTCTCTCTCTCTCGCTGGCCCTACTTTCCCGCATATTGCATATTTCACAATGTGAGCCAAATTCATGAATTGAATTACCTATATTCCGATTGCTTCGAGGCTGTTGATAATATCAAATGACATTGTTGTTGATTGTGAGGTAAAGCGAGCCAAACGGTAAGACAAGCTTTACAGGCAAACGTGAAGCAGTGGAAGGAAAGGGAGGGAAAGATGGAATTCAATAATCCACAGACAAGTTTATTGCCTGAGTTCCTCGTCCTTGGGGAGATTTGGATCCATCTGGGGTATTGGAGAATATAGCCATTTCACACAGATTCTCTCCTTCAATTTATGAATCATATGCTGCTGCTCAACCTTTCCAGAATGCTGTCATATGGCAGACTATTTGGTTATACTGGCAAGCGTTTGTGAAAGAGTTAGAAGACTGTGCATGACAAATGTTCATCTTAATGTTTACTCCCTAGAAGACATCATTGACTAAATTCAGCATGAAAGGAATGGATTCAGGAGTATCATATTGGTCCCTTGTGTCACATACAGACTGCATAGTATTATTCGACACCTATGCAAATAGCTAGCTAATAAACATGCCATGAACATATTATCCAAGAACCTTGAAAATGTTACAGCATATGAACTATTAAAATGTAGTAAATCCAAATAGCTTCACTGCCTGCGAATCCCTATCCACCTGTTCCTCAACAATCTAGGATATTTTTATTTCATTTATTTATTTAACCTGTATTTAACTAGGCAAGTCAGTTAAGAACAAATTCTTATTTACAATGATGGCCTACTAAAAGGCAAAAGGCCTCCTGCGAGGAAAGGGGTTTAAAAATACAAATATAGGACAAAACAAACATCATGACAAGAGAGACAACACAACACTACATAAAGAGAGACCTAAGACAACAACATAGCATGGCTGCAGCACATGTCAACACAGCATGGTTGCAACACACACAACACTCAAACTGGACAGTTTTATCTCCATCTCTTCATTCATAGACTCACAGTTTTGTCTGCTTCGCGTGATGTATTGTTGTCTCTACCTTCTTGCCTTTGTGCTGTTGTCTGTGCCCAATAATGTTTGTACCATGTTTTGTGCTGCTACCATGTTGTGCTGCTGTCATGTTGTGTTGCAACCATGTTGTTGTCATGCGGTGTTGCTACCATGCTGTGTTGTCATGTGTTGCTGCCATGCTATGTTGTTGTCTTAGGTCTCTCTTTATGTAGTGTTGTGGTGTCTCTCTTGTCGTGATGTGTGTTTTGTCCTATATTTTTATTTTTAATCAAAGCCCCCGTCCCTGCAGGAGGCCTTTTGCCTTTTGGTAGGCCGTCATTGTAAATAAGAATTTTTTCTTAACTGACTTGCCTCGCTAAATAAAGGTTAAATAAATAAATTAATAAATAACATGACAGCACAGCATGGTAGCAACACCACATGACAAAAACATGGTAGCAACACAACATGGCAGCAGAACAACATGGTAGCAGCACAAACAAGGTACAAACATTATTGGGCACAGACAACAGCACAAAGGCAAGAAGGATAAAGACTGCCAGGTTGATAAAACAGTCCGTTGAGGATTAAACAACAGGAAAAACACTGAAATGAGAGAAAGAAGGGAGTGAGGGACTTCAGGCCAGAAGCTGTCCAAAGCTACGTTGATCTACGGCCACACACACTAACACACTCAGACACACACACAAACACATAAACTGAGCTGCTGGTCGCACATACACACACACACAAAAACACATGGCCAAACGCACACACACACATACAGTGAGGGAAAAAAGTATTTGATCCCCTGCTGATTTTGTACGTTTGCCCACTGACAAAGAAATGATCAGTCTATAATTTTAATGGTAGGTTTATTTGAACAGTGAGAGACAGAATAACAACAAAAAAATCCAGAAAAAAACGCATGTGAAAAATGTTATAAATTGATTTGCATTTTAATGAGGGAAATAAGTATTTGACCCCCCCTCAATCAGAAAGATTTCTGGCTCCCAGGTGTATTTTATACAGGTAACGAGCTGAGATTAGGAGCACACTCTTAAAGGGAGTGCTCCTAATCTCAGTTTGTTACCTGTATAAAAGAAACCTGTCCACAGAAGCAATCAATCAATCAGATTCCAAACTCTCCACCATGGCCAAGACCAAAGAGCTCTCCAAGGATGTCAGGGACAAGATTGTAGACCTACACAAGGCTGGAATGGGCTACAAGACCATCGCCAAGCAGCTTGGTGAGAAGGTGATAACAGTTGGTGCGATTATTCGCAAATGGAAGAAACACAAAATAACTGATCTCAAGGCAGCTGGGACCATAGTCACCAAGAAAACAATTGGTAACACACTACGCTGTGAAGGACTGAAATCCTGCAGCGCCCGCAAGGTCCCCCTGCTCAAGAAAGCACATATACATGCTCGTCTGAAGTCTGCCAATGAACATCTGAATGATTCAGAGGACAACTGGGTGAAAGTGTTGTGGTCAGATGAGACTAATCTTGATCTTTGGCATCAACTCAACTCGCTGTGTTTGGAGGAGGAGGAATGCTGCCTATGACCCCAAGAACACCATCTCCACCGTCAAACATGGAGGTGGAAACATTATGCTTTGGGGGTGTTTTTCTGCTAAGGGGACAGGACAACTTCACCGCATCAAAGGGACGATGGACGGGGCCATGTACCGTCAAATCTTGGGTGAGAACCTCCTTCCCTCAGCCAGGGCATTGAAAATGGGTCGTGGATGGGTATTCCAGCATGACAATGACCCAAAACACACGGCCAAGGCAACAAAGGAGTGGCTCAAGAAGAAGCACATTAAGGTCCTGGAGTGGCCTAGCCAGTCTCCNGTGAAGGACTGAAATCCTGCAGCGCCCGCAAGGTCCCCCTGCTCAAGAAAGCACATATACATGCCCGTCTGAAGTTTGCCAATGAACATCTGAATGATTCAGAGGACAACTGGGTGAAAGTGTTGTGGTCAGATGAGACCAAAATGGAGCTCTTTGGCATCAACTCAACTCGCCGTGTTTGGAGGAGGAGGAATGCTGCCTATGACCCCAAGAACACCATCTCCACCGTCAAACATGGAGGTGGAAACATTATGCTTTGGGTGTGTTTTTCTGCTAAGGGGACAGGACAACTTCACCGCATCAAAGGGACAATGGACGGGGCCAGGTACCGTCAAATCTTGGGTGAGAACCTCCTTCCCTCAGCCAGGGCATTGAAAATGGGTCGTGGATGGGTATTCCAGCATGACAATGACCCAAAACACACGGCCAAGGCAACAAAGGAGTGGCTCAAGAAGAAGCACATTAAGGTCCTGGAGTGGCCTAGCCAGTCTCCAGACCTTAATCCCATAGAAAATCTGTGGAGGGAGCTGAAGGTTCGAGTTGCCAAATGTCAGCCTCAAAACCTTAATGACTTGGAGAAGATCTGCAAAGAGGAGTGGGACAAAATCCCTCCTGAGATGTGTGCAAACCTGGTGGCCAACTACAAGAAACGTCTGACCTCTGTGATTGCCAACAAGGGTTTTGCCACCAAGTATTAAGTCATGTTTTGCAGAGGGGTCAAATACTTATTTCCCTCATTAAAATGCAAATCAATTTATAACATTTTTCACATGCGTTTTTCTGGATTTTTTGGTTGTTATTCTGTCTCTCACTGTTCAAATAAACCTAACATTAAAATTATAGACTGATCATTTCTTTGTCAGTGGGCAAATGTACAAAATCAGCAGGGGATCAAATACTTTTTTCCCTCACTGTACATACATTAAAAACTGTAATATCTTATGTTTCACCGAGACGTGGCTGAACTACGATACGCATAATATAGAGCTGGCGGGATTTTTCATGCACCGGCAGAACAGAGAAGCTACGTTTGGAAGACGAGGGGTGGGGGTGTGTGTCTATTTGTCAATAACAGCGAGTGTGCAATGTCTAATATTAAAGAAGTCTCGAGGTATTGCTCGCCTGAGGTAGAGCACCTTAGGATAAGCTGTAGACCACACTATCTACCAAGAGAGATCTCATCTATATTATTCGTAGCCGTCTATTTTCCACCACAGAGCGAAGCTGGCACTAAGAAAGCTTTCAACCAACTCTATAAGGTCATAAGCTAATAAGAAAATGTTCACCCAGAAGTGACGCTCCTAGTGGCCAGGGACTTTAATGCAGGCAAACTTAAATCAGTTTTACTAAATTTTTACCAGCATGTCACATATGCCACCAGAGGGAAAAAAATACTAGACCACCTTTACTCCACTCACAGAGATGCATACAAAGCTCTCCCCCATCCTCCATTTGGCAAATCTGACCATAATTATATTCTCCTGATTCCTGCTTACAAGCAAAAACTAAAGCAGGAAGTACCAGTGACTCGCTCAGTTAGGAAGTGGTCAGATGACGCAGATGATACACTACAGGTCTATTTTGCTAGCACAGACTGGAATATGTTCTGGGATTCATCCAATGGCATTGAGGAGTACATAACTTCAGTCATCGGCTTCATCAATAAGTTCATTGACGTCGTCATCCCCACAGTGACCGTACGTACATATCCCAACCAGAAGCCATGGATTACAGGTAACATCCACATCGAGCTAAAGGCCAGAGCTGACGCTTTCAAGGAGCAGGAGACTATTCCGGATGCTTATAAGAAATCCCGCTATGCCCTCAGACGAACCATGATACAAGCAAAGCTTCAATACAGGACTAAGATTGAATCCTACTACTCCGGCTCTGACGCCCATCAGATGTGGCAGGGCTTGAAAACTATTACGGACTACAAAGGGAAACCCAGACGCGAACTGCCAGTGACGCAAGCCTACAAGACGAGCTAAGCAACAAGCATGCACGAGAGCACCAGCTGTTCTGGATGACTGTGTGATAACACTCTCGGTAGCCGATGTGAACAAAACCTTTAAACAGATCAACATTCACAAAGCCGCTGGGCCAGACGGATTACCAGGACGTGTACACAAAGCATGCGCGGACCAACTGTGAAGAGTCTTCACTGACATTTTCTGCCTCTCCCTGACCGAGTCTGTAATACCTACATGTTTCAAGCAAACCACCATAGTCCCTGTGCCCTAGGAAGCGAAGTTAACCTGCCTAAATGATTACCGCCCCGTAGGACTCACGTCGGTAGCCATGAAATGCTTTGAAAGGCTGGTTATGGCTCACATCAACAGCATCCTCCCGGACACCCTAGACCCACTCCAATTCACATACCGCACCAACAGATCAACAGATGAAGCAATCTCAATCGCACTCCACACCGCCCTTTCCCACCTGGACATAAAGAACACCTATGTGAGAATGCTGTTAATTGACTACAGCTCAGTGTTCAACACCATAGTGCCCACGAAGCTCATCACTAAGCTAAGGACTCTGGGACTAATAAACACCTCCCTCTGCAACTGGATCTTGGACTTCCTGACGGGCCGTATGGCAACTGCTCGGCATCTGACCGTAAGGCACTACAGTGGGTAGTGCGAACGGCCCAGTACATCACTGGGGCCAAGCTTCCTGCCATCAAGGATCTATATAATAGGCGGTGTCAGAGGAAAGCCCATAAAATTGTCAGAGACTCCAGTCACCCACGTTATAGACTGTTTTCTCTGCTACTGCACGACAAGCAGTACTGGAGCACCAAGTCTTGGACCAAAAGGCTCCTCAACAGCTTCTACCCCAAAGCCATAAGACTGCTGAACAATTAATAAAATCTCCACCGGATTTTACATTGACCCCTCCCTTTTGTACACTGCTGCTACTCGTTGTTTATTATCTATGCATAGTCACTTCACTCCTACCTACATGTACAAATGACCTCAACTAACCTGTACCCCCGCACACTGACTCGGTACCGGTACCCCCTGTATATAGCCCTGTTATTGTTATTCTTATTGTGTTACTTTTTATTATTATTTTTCACTTTGGTCTATTTGGTAAATATTTTATAAACTCTTCTTGAACTGCATTGTTGGTTAAGGGCTTGTAAGTAAGCATTTCACGGTAAGGTCTACACTTGTTGTATTCGGCACATGTGACAAATAAAGTTTGATTTGATTTGACATACACACACCACCCCTCCACCCCATTTGAATAAACACAATTACAACAGTTCATGTTGGGGTTGCCAACATCCCTGCTATGGTGGTGTCGTCATTTGCTTACTTCACTGTAGGTTTTAATACTCTTCACCACTCGTTCTGACAAAACAGTAATAACAGATTCTGGGCAATTTGTGTATTACTGTACTGTCTACAGAAACTGCGATGTAATCCTCTCTGTGAAAGTAAACTCCATGTGACAGAAGTTTCAGAGACTGAGTGTGGTGGCAGTGCTACAGGGAAACAGACAGTAGACATGGAAGAGGAATGTGGGTTCCTTTTACAGATAGTGAATCCATACTGTATGTAAGATTGTACAGTGGGATCCTCTTTTACAGATATTGAATCCATACTGTATGTAGGATTGTACAGTGGGATCCTCTTTTACAGATAGTGAATCCGTACTGTATATAGGATTGTACAGTGGGATCCTCTTTTACAGAGAGTGAATCCATACTGTATGTAGGATTGTACAGTGGGATCCTCTTTTACAGAGAGTGAATCCATACTGTATGTAGGATTGTACAGTTGGATCCTCTTTTACAGATAGTGAATCCGTACTGTATGTAGGATTGTACAGTGTGATCTTCTTTTACAGATATTGAATCCATACTGTATATAGGATTGTACAGTGGGATCCTCTTTTACAGATAGTGAATCCGTACTGTATATAGGATTGTACAGCAGAATCCTCTTTTACAGATAGTGAATCCGTACTGTATATAGGCTTGTACAGCGGAATCCTCTTTTACAGATAGTGAATCCGTACTGTATATAGGATTGTACAGTGGGATCTTCTTTTACAGATATTGAATCCATACTGTATGTAGGATTGAACAGTGGGATCCTCTTTTACAGATATTGAATCCATATTGTATGTAGGATTATACAGTGGGATCCAATTTACAGATAGTGAATCCAAACTGTACGTAGGTTGTACAGTGGGATCCTCTATTACAGAAAGGGACTCTATAGGGTTCAGAACCAAAGCACTACACTAGATATGGATGAATTCCTCCACACTCTGTAGGCTACACATGTATTGACAGACACGTATGATGGATCAGATAGATAACACATGGGTTCTACTTCTAGATTCAACCCCCAAGTTTCTTCCTTAGTGCCCTCGATTTCCCAATCAGAATCCCTGCGCTTATTTTCTAATTGTAGATTATGGCTGAGGCATTGTGAGGGGTGTGTGTGTGTATGTGTGCTTGAGTGTGTGCGTGTGTGTGTGTTTCTCTGTTTTTCTGTGTTGTGTATGTGTGATATGGAATGCTAGCGTTTGTGTTCCTCTTTGTCTGTTTTCCACTCCACTGAATTAGCCGTCCCATGATGCTACTGTGCAACGAAGCAGGAAATGATACTTTGCAGAGCCACCATGTTTTCAGATCTTTCAAAAGTATTAATGTGTGTGTGTGTTTCTCTGTATCTGTGTGTGTGTCTCTGTATGTGTGTGTGTGTGTGTGTGTGTGTGTCTCTGTATGTGAGTGTAGTCAGCAGCTCCACACAGCCCTCCTAAGGAACACTAGTAGCTTTTTGTATTCAAAGACTGCCCTCTTGGATAAGCATTTGATAAAACATGAGTGTTCTCTCTTTGACTGCTTTTGGAATTAAATGTAAGCATCTGATGCTCTGTGAGGTCTATGAAGGGGGCTGTTGTTGGAAGGTTTGAAATATTAATTGGTTTTATGGTTAAACTGGCTTGACTATAAATGTTTGCTAGTTAGCCTTCTGTATCGACTGTGTTCATCTTTACATCTTTGTGGAAATAAAACATAAAAACACTGCATTTTTTACCAATCTATTCCATAAAAACTAGAATACAACTCTATGTAGTCCTATAGTAGGCCTACAGCAGAATCATAACACCTAGGACTGGCATGGTAATTGTACAATTGTGTAACCGCAGATTATGGATGAAGACTAAAATAACTGTTCTAACTATTTTAAATAATATGAAAATTACTGAGGGTCAAAGATCATACCCCCAAGATATGCTAACCTCACACCATTACAATAACAGGGGAGGTTAACATGTCTTGGGCATATGATCTTTGACCCTCTGTAACTTTCTCACTTATCATTATTCACAATTCATTCAGAATTATCCGTAATCATGGTAGCGTCCAAATTAATGTAGAATTGTTTAGAAACATATTACATTCTTATTTACAATAAAAGTGACTCCTAAAAGACACAATACATTATTTATGATTAATTTCTGCTGGGCACTACATAATCTGAAACACAACCAAAATTAACTGCAAATGCATCCAACAAGTTTGTAGAGTCACAAGCTTGATGTAGTCATTGAGTACTAGGAATATCGGACCAAATACTAAACAACTTTTTTTTTGGGATACTTTCTTTATAAGAATCTTTCGAGGTTTCAATCATTTTTACCCCTACCTTTATGAGAAAAACATAATTACTTGTTAAACAATATCTCTTTCTCTGAGCAATTGTATTTAGTATAAAATATATAACAAATCCAACTGTTTTTACAATATATTTTATTTAGTCATTATTGTTCATCTTCATCAAAACTGTTGTCAAGACTACACGTGAGGATCCAGTGGCTCAGATCAGCTTGGCAATGGTTGACAAATAACCAGGCCCTCTCTCACCCACAGAAGAGGGGAGGGGGGCTGTTCAGATCTTTGACATATTTGAGCCCCCGTGCAAGAAATCTAAGACAGAAATAGGCCTCGCTGTTGAATTTAGTCTATATGAATTGTGTAGCAGATTACGTTATACACCATTATCGCCATAGGCAGGATTTGTTGATAAGGGTGTGTATGTTTCCATTTGAACAAGATACTAGAAATATTGCCTCCGGTATACTGAGTAAGGATCAGTGTAGGGTGAATTAGTGAATTTCTAAGAGCTAGGACATATTGGGCCAGCCGATTTAAGACATTTGAGAGATATATCTGTTGGTCGAAGCAAAGCACTGTCTCTCTATCTCTCACTTTTCAGGAGTGTGAGTGGACCACAGCAAGTATTTATTTTTGATACTGCGTGTTCCGGTAAACATTTCTAGCAACGAAACGCTGATTGGGTTGAAGGTGAGACATCATAAGTAAACCCGTTCCGGAATTGAAAGTGACCTGTGTGTGTGCTTGGAAGTGAACATTTCCTGTACAACATCGGCTAGCTCTGAATTTGATGCTAAGCTAACAAAGGGAGAGCAGCCATTTCCCTTTGTTCACAGCGAAATCCCACACTTTGCGGGAATCCCGTGTGATTTCAGCTTTCAGGGCGTTACCCTGTGCCTTGAGCGATGGAAGAACCACCTTGCGGAAATCCCTTGTGAGTTCAGCTTTCAGGGTTAAGTGACCCCTTGTGCTGAAGATTCACCAGTAATTATTTTGTGGAAAAAAAGCTGAACTCATTGAAGTCGCTGATCAAATGATTGATGAGAGAACCCAAGTGAGAAAGATGGAAAAATGTATCTCAGAGCAAGCCGCACTCAAGACCTCTACCTGCAAACCATGACAGATAAGTATGAGGCTGAACGGAGCCAGTGCGACACACATGTCTGAACTAAGTGCTCTAAGCACCCAAGTGGACTCTGCTATGCAGCACAATACCACCCTTAGGTACCATCTGGAGGAATTCCAGAACAGTCACGCACCACAGCGTGACTACCCAACCAAGCAACCAAGCTTGCAACTGGAGCTCGGTACACAACAGACGACACCATTCTGTATACATCTGGCCCTTCTTTGGACACTGTGTTAACAAACCTCCAAACAAGCTTCAATGCCACACAACACTCCTTCCGTGGCCTCCAACTGCTCTTAAACGCTAGTAAAACTAAATGCATGCTCTTCAACCGATCGCTGCCCGCACCCGCCCGCCCGACTAGCATTATTACTCTGGACGGTTCTGACTTAGAATATGTGGACAACTACAAATACCTAGGTGTCTGGCTAGACTGTAAACTCTCCTTCCAGACTCTTATTAAACATCTCCAATCCAAAATTAAATCCAGAATTGGCTTCCTATTTCGCAACAAAGCCTACTTCACTCACGCTGCCAAACATACCCTTGTAAAACTGACTATCCTACCGATCCTCGACTTCGGCGATGTCATTTACAAAATAGCCTCCAACACTCTACTCAGCAAACTGGATGCAGTCTATCACAGTGCCATCCGTTTTGTCACCAAAGCCCCATATACCACCCACCACTGCGACCTGTATGCTCTTGTCGGCTGGCTCTCGCTACATATTCATCGCCAGACCCACTGGCTCCAGGTCATCTATAAGTCTTTGCTAGGTAAAGCTCTGCCTCAGCTCACTGGTCACCATAACAACACCCACCCTTAGCACGCACTCCAGCAGGTATATCTCACTGGTCATCCCCAAAGCCATCACCTACTTTGGCCGCCTTTCCTTCCAGTTCTCTGCTGCCAATGACTGGAACGAATTGCAAAAATCGCTGAAGTTGGAGACTTATATCTCCCTCACTAACTTTAAGCATCAGCTATCTGAGCGGCTTACCGATCGCTGCAGCTGTACACAGCCCATCTGTAAATAGCCCATCCAACTACCTACCTCATCCCCATATTGTTTTTATTGACTTTTTGCTCTTTGCACACCATTATTTCTACTTGCACATCATCATCTGCACATCTATTACTCCAGTGTTAATTTGCAAACTTGTAATTACTTCGCTACTATGGCCTACTTATTGCCTTACCTCCTTACGCCATTTGCACACACTGTATATAGACTTTCTTTATTTTCTATTGTGTTATTGACTGTACGCTTGTTTATTCCATGTGTAACTCTGTGTTGTTGTTTGTGTCGCACTGCTTTGCTTTATCTTGGCCAGTTCGCAGTTGTAAATGAGAACTTGTTCTCAACTGGCCTACCTGGTTAAATAAAGGTGAAAAAAAACAAAGCAAAAAAAAACAAAGGAGTGAAGACGACAAAAGGTTTCAGACTTTGCCTATCTCAGGTGTACCTCACTCTTCTCCTCTTGGCCATTCGGCACAGAGTCATTTAGCACCTCCTCGCCAACAAATCCAAAGCTTGGTTTCTCCTCTTGGCCTTTAAGCCACAATTTCCCCACGCGCACTTGGCACGGAAAGCCTTGACAAAATCGTCAAAAACTTCTGCACCTTTGACCCTGTTCCAGGAAAGCTAAATGACACTGAGACGTTCTCAGCAGACATAGAAGATGCCTTGGATGGCTACTGGAACGCTACGGGTACTGACAGGCTTTACTTGTTGAAGCAAATGTCGAATATACACGTGACAAGGTTTACCATCAACAACAACAACACATGCAAAACAACTGCGCGAAACTGGCCACGGCGTTGAAAATAGAATTCAGTGGTCCGGCGCGTTGCAAAAACGACAGCTAACACTGTCAAATTAGCTCAGAATTTACACCCACAAGCATATTATCATAGGCTTCGTTCAGCTTACTTAGGCATACTCACTAAAACAGGAATGGAAGAGCTATTCCCATTCAAACAAATGTTTGTCGAACATGTATCCCCGCTTCATTAACTACTTGGGCCCTACAGCCCACGTTGGTTTGCCAATCTCTGAACTCAGAGAGCTTGCGAGCACAGCATTTGAGGCATAAAAAAGTGAGCCTCGCTAAGAGCCCTGACATCTCGGTTTTGAAAATTGAACAGGAGCACTCACTCCAGTTAGAGGGTGCATTAATAGAGATAGGAGCATTGAGTGATGACGGACAACAAAGGTATCTACCACAAAACCACGATACAAATAACCATTATGGTCAAAATAGCTATGAAGAACGTCGCCAGCGAAACGACTACTGCTCCAATCAACCTGATCGCTACGTTCCTGCACCCAACCCACACAAAGTGTCAAGGCACAAGGGTAACAAGGGTGACAAAAGGTTCAATGATGACCGAAGCATAGAGCAATATTCTCTAGAAGCTCTGCTAAGAGAAGTACCAAAGCACCAACATTTTGAGACAGTGGAAAAAGATAAGTCATTATGACTAGATGTGGAATTTCCCGGACAACAGGTCCACCGGAATTAACACCTTTAGCGAGGACGTCAACAATCAAATTACTCCCGCTCTCACTCGAGACCCTAACTCAAAGAGGCCATACCTCGAAACAGTCCTGCAGGACTGCTTAACCTGTGATGTGCTAATTGATTCAGGCTCGACAATTTCTCTCAAACAATGTTTCATGATCATAAAAGGGGTTTGAACCCAGCTAAACACTGGTTAAAAAATAAACGATGCGACACTAAACTTCAAGGTTTACACTACCTCACCTCTCACAATGCGACTCATGCTGAAACTACAATTCCAATTATTATTGCTTGTTCACCCTGTGTATGGTACCAGCCTCGAAACGGAACATCTGCTACTCGGAGCAGACGTGATGGATTGTTTGGTCCCACTGATGGATTGGAAACGCAACCAATTGTGGTCACAGGTAGCCTTGCCATCTCCGCTGACCACACGTCTTCTCCTAAAGCTGACTGCGACACAGTCATCCACAAGGAGCATCTGTCGACAGTACCCATTTGCGAAAAATACATTTCGTCACCTCTTGGTAAAGATTCTGACTCAAGCAGATATTACGATATCTCGTCACATTCAATCAGTAAACCTGATTGACTATTCTTTTCATGATTGCGAGCCAGCAGTCTCTGTGATTGAGCAACTTCCCTCCTCCTTGGAGTCATACGAAACTGTAGCTAAGATTAACTTCTCTTGTCCTTCGGACACTTCCACAAGCACTGCGGCTGTCTCAGGAAACAAAGCATCAACGTGCAGAGTGGACTCTGCTTCCAATGATACATTTTACGCTTTGAGATGGACTGAAACCCCTTTCTATGGAACTAACGGTGTCAGCCGCCACTGACCCATTGGGTGGAATACTAGCCCAGACCTATGATGAGCCTTGTTGAGGCCGGTGGGGGGGTCGAGACTACATGCAACACTGTACAAGGCCACCCGATCAGGAAAGAAATCCAGTTGTAAACTTCCCCACTAGAACAGAGAGGAGTGGACAAGCCCCTTGACAGGGATAACCTTGGAATACATCTGAGATATCACTGAGGTGTACCACACTGGTCGTAAAAGAAGTCCAGTGGACTTTCCACCTCCAAAAACAAATGGTAACAATAATAATTCCTTGCCATGTGTAGTCTCAACTACAATGAAACTAGTAAAATGCTCTAATCATGTGTTCCAGTAGGATAACATTTTGGAATGAATTGGTAGGGTAGCTGGTTCCCTTGGGTAACAGTACCAATGCCAGCAATTGTCAGTCCAACCACAATCAGTAAGAAGGTTAGAGACCTAACAATTTGAATTGCAAAGACTTTTACCAGCCAAAAACTCTAACGTCCAAAAAGTGAACTTTGAAACAATATTTCTAACATCCGAATGTGGGATATGGTCAGTGGGTAGATGTATAAACCAAATACTGTAACTTAGGAAGGAACCCCCCTTTGGCTGTTAAGTTTCCATCCATTACATTGTCTATGCAATATGACAATGAATGAAACCATTTTTGTTAAGATACGAATGTGATTTTTTGGAGTCATAAGAGATAAGAGATAACTTCTAATCATATCCTTTGCACATTAAGTGTCAGACGGACAGAGCCTTCCCCTTTGGCCAGAGTGTTTAAAAGGACTGGCTTAGAATGAACATATCAGACCAGAAAGACGTGAGACCGTGGTCCACACGTTGAAATGGTTACAAACTCTGAAGCTCTCAACACGAGGTGAAGAAAATGAACTTACCAGACCAGTACACCGCCTGTCTGCAGCTGCGAGTGAAAAGTGCTTTAGAACTTTGACTATCTACCCGAGGAAGAGAAAGAAACTCCCTCTCAGACAATCCCTGGTACTGCTAAGTAGCTGAACTTAGGAAACAGCCCATTGGAGACCGGACAACTAAGAAGAAGGACATTGTGACCTCTGGTGGACAATCAGAGCATATACAAGTGGCCCACAGGAAAGGCTCACCAAACCAACATTCTTCTGAAGGAGGGCTCGTAATGTCAGAGAAATAACCAATGGCATTCAACACGTAAATACATTAATTATTTACAGTGGTGGAAAAAGTACCCAATGTCATACTTGAGTAAAAGTATAGATACCTTAATAGAAAGTTACTCAAGTAAAACTCACCCAGTAAAATACTACTTGAGTAAAAGTCTAAATGTATTTACTTCTAAATATACTTAAGTATCAAAAGTAAATGTAATTAGTAAAATATACTTAAGTATCAAAAGTAAAAGTAGAAGTATAAATTATTTAAAATTCCTTCTTTTAAGTAAAGCAGACTGCACCATTTTCTTGTTTTTAAAATGTATGGATAGCCAGGGGCACACTTCAACACTCAGACATAATTTACAAAATATGCATTTGTGTTTAGTGAGTCCGCCAGATCAGATGCAGAAGGGATGACCATGTGTTGTCTTGATAAGTGAGTGAATTGGACCATTTTCCTATCCTGCTAAGCACTCAAAATGTAACGAGTACTTTTGCGTGTCAGGTAAAATGTATGGAGTAAAAAGTACACCATTTTCTTTAGGAATGTAGTGAGGTAAAAGTAAAAGTTGTCAAAAAATATAAATAGTAAAGTACAGATACCCAAAAAAACTACTTAAGTAGTACTTTAAAGTATTTTTACTGAAGTACTTACATTACTGATTATTTCTTAAACCAAACGGGCGGTGATTCGTGTGCAAGTTATATTACTAATGTGAGGACAGTCCTAGAATGTATCCCTTTGTCTCAACCTCTCTTCCCCCCTCTCCATCTAACGTTATGTTGTAACAAGCCGTCCTATCTTGTCAATCCACTAGGGCCCTTTGTCTCATGTAAGTGTGTACGTGTATTCTGTGTTATTATTTAGTTAGCTGGTAAATAAATAATTAAACCGATTAGTGTAATATGGAATGATCAGTAAAGCTGGGGTTCTTGCAGATCCAAGAAGGTTGCGACTGTTCATATTATGAGACTGATATGAAGTAATGATTAATAAGTGACTGTAATCGATATATAGTTTATGTATCTTTAGAGTTCAGGAGATGGTAACTCTATAAACAACTTCTTCCTTGGTGCCACAAATTCCTAATGAGTTAATTGTTACATGATTAATTTAACCGGGTAACAATTAAACATAGTTATTGGATTGAATAAATAACAGTCATCAGATTAATGAAAGTAAATTCACGACACTGTCAATAATTTTGGACCCCATTGTATAAATGTTTTATTTTATTACGGAGACCGCAGTCATTTAGCTGACAAATAACCGTCACTCTCACAGCCCTAACACTCAGTATATACAGTAGCATCATGTCTTAAACAGTAAACAGATGTCAGCCTCTGGTTTGAGATCCTCTCCAGAGGTTTGCTACACTGTGGTAATCCCAACCCCCCCTCAACATGTCAGTGAATGGTTTGACCCAGCCCTGTCAGCTCTTTAGTGTCCATCACTCTGAGCTCGGGAGGGGGGTGACGGCGTGTCGCTGTGGCCTTTGTACCTTTCTTTGACAACTTCAGGCACCCTCAAGTTGCAACGATGCGGCTCATACATCTCATGAATATTGCAGCTGGCATGGCGATGACATAAAATATTATATTTATTTACTCCCAGGAAGGAAGATATTTGAATGCCTTTCCTGTTGAGGTATTGGCACTGGAGTAATTTGAAAAAGTAGATAGACGTAAATATGCAAATATGAACAAATATTTTGATTTATTGTAATCCGCTTTAACCTCTGTCTTCTTCTAGGTTAATCTTGAGTCGTTACAATACCAGAATAGTTTAGTTTTTTTGTTCAAATCATTTTGTGTTCAAGTTTTTCTTGTTCAAATCATAGCAGCCATGACTAATCTCTATTCTACGCGGTGCATGTCAAATGTCAGGCAGAGTTCAAATGAAGTGCAGCTTGAATTCAGCATGTATGTATAGTACATGTAGTGCATTTACATTACATACAGATTAAGTCAAACATAAACACACTATGACATGCTGTCATACTAACAAATGTCTGCAGTTTGTGCAATCACACAAAGCCAATACAAATTCACAAACAAACCAATTCCATTCAAACTTCCCCTGAACTTGCTGAAACATTGCTAACAATATCAATCATCAATCAATCACATGTATTTATAAAGCTCTTTTTACATCAGCCGATGTCACAAAGTGCTATATAGAAACCGAGCATAAAACCCCAAACAGCAAGCAATGCAGATGTAGAAGCACGGTGGCTAGGAAAAACTCCATAGCAAGGCAGGAACCTAGGAAGAAACCTAGAGAGGAACCAGGCCATAAGGGGTGGCCAGTCCTCTTCTGGCTGTGCCGTGTGGAGATTATAACAGTACATGGCCAAGATGTTCAAACGCTCATAGATGCCCAGCAGGGTCAAATAATAATCACAGTGGTTGTTGAGGGTGCAACAGGTCATCACCTCAGGAGTAAATGTCAATTGGCTTTTCATAGCTGATCATTCAGAGTTAGAGACAACATGTGCGGTAGAGAGAGAGAGTCGAAAACAGCAGGTCCGGGACAAGGTAGCACGTCCGGTGAACAGGTTCCATAGCCGCAGGCAGAACAGTTGAAACTGAAGCAGCAGCATGACCTGGTGGACTGGGGACAGCAAGGAGTCATCAGGCCAGGTAGTCCTGAGGCATGGTCCTAGGGCTCAGGTCCTCTGAGAGAAGAGAAAGAGAAAGAGAGAGAAAGAGAGAGAGAAAGAGAGAAAGAGAGAGAGAGAATTAGAGGGAGCATACTTAAATTCACACAGGACACCGGATAAGACAGGAGAAATACTCCAGATATAACAGACTGACCCTATCCCCCCGACACATAAACTATTGCAGCATAATTACTGGAGGCTGAGACAGGAGGGGCCCCGTCCGACTATACTACCAGACAGGGTCAACCAGGCAGGATATAACCCCACCCACTTTGCCAAAGCACAGCCCCCACACCACTATAGGGATATCTTCAACCACCAACTTACTACCCTGAGACAAGACCAGGCAGAGACAGCAAGGGTGGTTTGTCGCTCCAGTGCCTTTCCGTTCACCTTCACACCCCTGGGCCAGATTACACTCAATCATAGGACCTACTGAAGAGATGAGTCTTCAATAAAGACCTAACTACTTAGGGAGCAGTGGGGCGCTAGGCAGCGAGATAGCCCAGCGAGTGGGCGTCGAGAAAAGAGTGCAGAGCCCTGGGGTACGCCGGTGCACTGACGTTAATGAGCAGAGAGATACTCTCCAGATGGCCAGAGGAAGTGAATGCCATTGGAAGAGTTGAGAGTAGAGCAGGCATGCACATAGTCTACTAGCGGGTTCAGAGATCTGCACCACAGTGGGAAATTGAGAGCAAAGACCAAAAATAGCAATTTATGTCGGTTTTCAAAAGAAACGGTAAAATGATTGTACTGTACACCATTATATGTTTAACTACTTAGGGAGCAGTGGGGAGCTAGCCACTCCCGACACTACCCCGTGAAATGTAAGGCGCCAAATTCAAAATCCAAAAGTTTAATTATTAAACATTCATCAATATACAAGTGTTGCATAGTCATCAAAAGCTCTGATTCTTGGCAATATCACAGCGTTGTCAGATTTCAAAAAGGCTTAACGGTGAAAGCACAACATTTGATTGTTTGAGGATAGCCCCTCTCATATTTTATGCATTAGCATAAATCCATAACCAAAGCGGGTCTCATAAAACGCATAAAATTGCTAATATAAAATCCCTTACCTTTCGAAGAACTTCTGCTGAGGGCTTCCCAAGTGTCCAACGAAGACATCCAATGTCATTTATTATATCCATAAATCTCTGTTTGGTTGGCGCGTTATGTTCATAAAATACAGCGTCCATTCGCCCATTGAACCGCGAAGAGAACACGTTCAACCTATACCTATACACTTGTCCAAGAACAATCAAACATCATTGATAATGTATCCTTAGGAACACTTTTATGTATATTTACTATAATATTTCAACCGGATTATAAACTGGACGATAGGAAAGGAAAAAACCACAGCGCGCGCGAACCCGTGAACGCGCCTCCTCTTCTGTTTACATCCTGTGACTAGTTCGAAATTCTTCTTCTATTACTATCCAGAGCAACCTAACATCACCAAACACTGTCTAGAGACTGTTGACATCCAGTGGAAGCAATAGGTACTGCAATCTTACTCCCAGATATGGCTGTTTTCAATAGGGAGGGGTTCAAAATGAGGCAATGTGTCAAAAACACTTTTTCCAGGACAGAAATTCCTCGGGTTTTCGCCTGCTATATCAGTTCTGTTATACTCACAGACAATATTTTAACACTCTTAGACACCTCAGAGTGTTTCCTATCCAATAGTACTAATTTGTGCATATTTTAGTTTCTGGGCCTGAGTGGCAGGCCTTTTACTTTGGGCACGCCAGACTCTCCAAAACCGACACCTCAGCTGCCGCTCCCTAAGAAGTTAACCAATTGTTGTACTCTGACGTCCTTGGGTAGGTCTGGAAGGGAGTCTGGAAGGGCATCTAGGAATCTTTGGGTTGTCCGAGAAATTATAGCATGGATTTTTGATGATCCTTGGTTGGGGTCTGAGCAGATTTTTGTTGCGATTGCAAACAATGGTGGTCCGATAGTCCAGGATTATGAGGAAAAATATTAAGATCCACAATATTTATTCCATGGGAAAAAACTAGGTCCAGAGTATGACTGTGGCAGTGAGTAGGTCCCGAGACATGTTGGACAAAACCCACTGAGTCGATGATGGCTCCGAAGGCCTTTTTGAGTGGGTCTGTGGACTTTTCCATGTGAATATTAAAGTCACCAAAAATTATAATATTATCTGCCATGACTACAAGGTCCGATAGGAATTCAGGGAACCAATAGGAATTCAGGGAACTCAGTGAGGAACGCTGTATACGGCCCAGGAAGCCTGTAAACAGTAGCTATTAAAAGTGATTGAGTAGGCTGCAAAGATTTCATGACCAGAAGCTCAAAAGGCGAAAACGCAGTCATTTTCGTGGGGGAAATTGAAATTTGCTATTGTAAATGTTAGCAACACCTCTGCCTTTGCAGGATGCGAGGGGATATGGTCACTAGTGTCACCAGGAGGAGAGGCCTCATTTAACACAGCAAATTCATCAGGCTAAAGCCATGTTTCAGTCAGGCCAATCACATCAAGATTATGATCAGTGATTAGTTAATTGACTATAACTGCGTTGGAAGTGAGGGATCTAACATTAAGTAGCCCTATTTTGAGATGTGAGATATCACAATCTCTTTCAATAATGACAGGAATGGAGGAGGTCTTTATTCCAGTGAGATTGCTAAGGCGAACACCGCCATGTTGAGTTTTGCCCAACCTAGATCGAGGCACAGACACGGTCTCAATGGGGATAGCTGAGCAGACTACACTGACTGTGCTAGTGGCAAACTCCACTAAACTGGCTGGCTAACAGCCTGCTGCCTGGCCTGCACCCTATCTCACTATGGAGCTCGAAGAGTTAGAGCCCTGTCTATGTTCATACATAAGATAAGAGCACCCCAATGTAAGATTACATCATCTTTCATAGCTGACCTGCTCTACAAATGATTCCCTATCTGTCAAGCCATGTATCACTCAATTCAATTAGGCTCACATAAATATTTTCATATGTGGCAAGTGAGCTGTGAACGGGAATGGTAACGAACAACCTCGGCCACAGCCTGAGACAGGAGAGAGAGAGTAAGAGAAAGCTATTTAAATAGAGACTGAGGCCGAGACTGAGACAGTGGTGGTAGAGACTAGGCATATTAAACATGAGCGAACTCCAGCTAATAATGGCTCTCTGTGTCTGTGTGTGTGAAGGTCTCTATGTCTTTCTGTCTATCTCTGTGTGTGAGTCCATTATGGCCTTACATCTCAATAGCAACAGTGGTAGAAGCTATTTATAATCAATCTGGGGACTGAGAACTTCAAGGCACACACCCAGACAAACCAGGATATCTGGCAATGTCCTTGTCTTTGTATTGAAGCCTGCTAGAATGAGTCCCAAATGACACCCTATCCTCTATATAGTGCCCTACATTTGACCAGAGCTATATGGGCACTACATGGGGAATTGGGTGCCATGTGGGACCCAGCCATACACAGCCAATAACCAGATACATAAGGAAAGCAGTAACAACCCCTCTGCGTATAAGTACACTGTCTGGAGGTAGAAATAGGCTGTTGTCTAATGGACCCGACAGGTGCTAGCCTACATACTGTATCAAAGAGCTCTAGAAGCAATTAACACCTTACCTAAGGGCATTGTTCACACAAGGCCTTCATAAGATTCACATTGACCACGCCTTTCTAGTGGCCCGGAAAGTTTCCTGACTTGATTAAACTGTGGGGCCTAATTAACAAGGGCCCAGAGTATTACCTTAGGCACTAAGTATAGGCTACCTCAAGGGCTCATAGTATTTCCTGGTTGGGTCACACGGTCAGGGATAACTCAAGGCCCTTTTCATTCATAACAATCCCACATTTTGTAAAATCTATTCCAAAGCAGTAAACCTAGCAACTCATGTTTTGATGCCCCTCCCACTTAGTAAAACTCCTCTAAAGAGAAGGCAAATAAATAATGCATTGATATCTATGAACACTCACTCTCTCTCTGTTTTACTGAGCACTGTTTAGGTTTAGGTTTCAAACCAAGCTCCTCTTTACTTCTCTTAAGGAGTAATTACAAATTAAAATGGGTGAATGCAGAGAGGAGGTGGAGAAAATAATGAAATAATACTAGTGTAAAATAAACTATATAAATACAGAGTGATCTATTTCCATGAGTTAATAGCAGGCTTGGGAGAAGGAGAAAAACAAGGTTGTTTGACTATCATTTATTTAGAAGCTACTTTCATGAGTATAGTCAAGATCAGAAAGAGAGAGAGATAGAGAGAGAAATAGAATCTTCCTTTAGCAAATACAATGGAGAGACAGGAGTTCAAAGTCACGTACTTCTTGCTTCCCCAGACTGACTCTGTTAGAAAATCTCCTATCATCGAGCCGCATCTATTTCCCTCCACTAAATGAAAGATGCTTACGCAATATGTTTGGTAATGGCCGATGTTTAAACAGGTTATTATCATTAAAATCTAAATGGGAATAAAAAGAGAAGGAGAAGGGGATAGTAAAGTTAATGTGGCGTGGCCCGGTTTTACAGCCACTCGCAGTCTTTTTCATAGATAAACCGCTAGATCATTTTAATTAGACAGTGTGTTAATTGAGTGTGGGCCCTGGGGTATAATGTGTCATTATTAGTCTGCATCAACGGCAACCGCTCACGAGCGTGACACCATTCACCCGACCGAGTGAGAAAGAGAGGAGAGAGTGACAGAAAGAGGAAGGGGGAGGAAAAGAGTGTTTGTGTGTGTGAGAGACAGAGAGATGAACGAGTGAAAGAGAGAGGTTGGTGATCTCCCCCCCTCAACATCCTCTCTGACATCATGACTTATCTCGTTCTGCCTAGTGTGATAATGTTCAGGAAACTTCAAGAGAGCTTGGCGTTACAAGGTATCCCGCTTTGCCTCAAGAAGCAGGCGGTAAAGGTCAAGACTATGCCCAGGGGGAGCATGCTGTGTATACCACCTACTTCGATCTACCTACAACACTGCACCATGCAGTCCACCCACTACCATGCAAAACTGGTCTGAGATCAGCTGTTAGAGAACTAGAGACAGTCAGACTACGCCAGTCCAACCACTACCATCCAAACTGTACTGGGATCAGCTGTTAGAGAGCCAGAGACAATGTCACGGTCAGCCGCTACTTTATCCTGAGATACCCCCCGTGGGAAAAGGGGTTTAATAGAATGAAGATGACACTAAATCACATTTGACACTCTTTTATATAAATGTAATTAACACCCACACACAAACTCTCTCTCTCTAACACACACACACACACTCACACAGACGTTCGCCACGAATACATGCGGCTCAGTGCTCTGTCGACACCCTTGTACAGCAGAAAGGGATCAGTGGCCAAGCGTATTGTTATTAAGTCATACAGTCTTAACGTATCCTTCCACCAAGGCCTACTCTAGTACCTCTACCGTGGTGAAGGTACAGGAAACACAATGAGACCATTATCTTGATGATTGGCTGCCTTCAAAGCCTATCATCCAATGAGTATCTCTGAGCCATGCAGGAGACGTGAGTCTCAAGGCTTTTAGGGACTTCTGTAGTCTAAGATTATATTTTGTTTCAGCAGCAGGTGCTATGCAATGTGATTGTAATTGACCATGAATATGTTGTAATGCAGGCATCAATGCAGCATCAATGCAGGCATACTTGGTAAATGTGTGGCTATCAGTGGAGGCTGCTGAGGGGAGGACGGCTCACAATAATGGCTGGAGCAGAGCAAATGGAATGGCATCAAGTTTTAATTGATACCATTCCACTGATTCCGCTCCAGCCATTACCACAAGCCCATCCTCCCCAATTAAGGTGGCACCAACCTCCTGTGGTGGCTCTCAAATGCTGATAAGACAACTGTAGCTACATTTAACTAGTTTCATTGGTAGGTCCTGGAGAGCAGTTATGACAAGGAGTTTCATGACCTGGCCCAACCAGGGAAAGTTCACCAAAGTAAAACGAGGACCCTAGGTATAATTCCATCACCTATCACAAGTTTTTCTCAAACCAGTCCATTAACTAAATAATAAATTACATGCATGTAGACGATCTTGATAAAGTGACTAATCAAGATGCTAAACACAAAAAGACAGCTCGGCGCTAGCCTGAAAAGGTTGGGCCATGTGCCCCATCTGGAATCCCGGCCAAGACGTTAGCTCTGTGGGGCAACGGCCAAGACGTTAGCTCTGGGGGGCAAGTCAAGACGAATCCCCCGTCTAGTCGTGGCGGCGCATGGCGTCTTGCCACCAAGCTTCACTACTTCCACTGCGGAGAGGAAACAAGGGCTGGGAAAACACATTTGTAAACACAAATTAAACGGAGAGGGCATTATTTGACACCCCATCCTATCCTCCTCTCTTCCCTTCTTCCTTCAGAGCGCTAGGAAGCAAAATAGTGCCACTTCATACCCATTAGCATCACTAAATGGAAGGGAAGCCATCCAAGGGGTGAGACGAGACACAGACAGGACTAGGAACATGCCCCTGTGTACATCCTAAATCATGTTCCAAGCCTTCTGCATGGATGCCAAAGCAGTGTTTAGCTATTCCAACCAACTACACCACCCTCTCCTCTCTGTTGGTGGGTGCAGTAAGGGGGTTGGCGAACAAAGATAGTGGATGTTGTTGACTAAGGAAGTTCATTTCAGTTCAATTCAGTTTAGTTAAATTAATTTCAGTTGATTTCAGTTGAGTTAATTTCAGTTGAGTTCAGTTCAGTTAATTTCAAAATCATTTCAGTTTAGTCCAGTTTATTTCAGTTTATTTTGAAGGGAAGAATCCATTTATAGCAGGATATTCCTTTGTTCGCGTTGAGGAGTCACGTGATTGAGTCTAATAAACGTACTGGAATTATTGAAACTAATTATCCAACTATGGTCTATACAGCATGCCTACGGTATGGCAATTAGGACTTACGGCCTAAATATTGCAGTGGACAGTTACTTACTGACGGTGTATGAAAGACTTCAACAAGTACAGTACATTACTGTAGCCTTACAAAATGGGCCTCTTATACCACTTTGTGTGTGTGTGTGTGTGTGTGTGTGTGTGTGTGTGTGTGTGTGTGTGTGTGTGTGTGTGTGTGTGTGTGTGTGTGTGTGTGTGTGTTTGCCTATGAACATTTCAGAAGACCAGCTCACTTCATTGATTACATGCCAAATATATAATGAACTCTCTCCATGAGGTCCCTTACATTAAAGACCACTCACAGTGTCCAATTCTGCATCTTATGCAAATCCATATTTAGAATTTCCCCACTGGATGTATGAAGAACAAAGAGAAAACCGTGTGTTGCATGATGAAAAAATAACATAAAGAGAAAATAATTGACATTGATCATGCCAAGGCTGGCAGACTTCCGTGCAATATTGACAAATATGCAGATATTTACTACCAGCGAAGTGCATTACTGGAAGCATCAACTTAAAAAACGAGTTGATGGATGAAATAAATGATCAAGGTTGAAAATCCCTTCGGAAAGTGGCTTTTATGATAATAACGATCAGCATGAAGCACAATAATGGCGGTCATTTAGAATCGACACTGCCAGGTAGAAGAAATCCTGCCATTATATTCATAAACACCACTGAGACTGAGAGACTCGACACTCAGCCCATCTCTCTCCCCATAGGGTGTCTAGGCTAGGCTAGTATCCACCCAGGGCTCAGGCACACAGACAGACAGACAGACAGACAGATAGACAAAGAAGAGACCACATTAGCCTTGTCTACACGCCTCAGAGGACACAACCTGTCTTGGGGAACATATCACTACTACCCAGGTCATCCTAGAGGGAATAGTGGAAAAACACACCACAGCACAGCTCGGGCAGTACAAGCAGAGCAGGGCATTCTCGGAGAGGTAGGGAATAAAAGAGAAAAGGAGGGAAAAGCAATGGTGGCACAACAACAAGTGAGCGAATGCATGGGGGAGGCCAAAGTAGACTCAGTCACCCGTTCAGCCATCCACCACACACACACACACCAACCCCAATTGCTATGGTTAAGTTAGAGTTAGAGGACATCAGGCTGTCCTTGAGGGCTTAATTCATCACCCATACAATCATGGTCTAAAACCCAATGAAGATAAAATAGCCCAGTACTAGTGTCTGAGAGCTGGAGAAAACATGCTTGAGTAGGCAGTCAATCCCCCTCACCTGGCAATAAGAAAATATTTCAAAACCGATGCCAGTTTCCATCTTCAAGATAATTATTAAAGATTTACAGCTAAGGGGAAACAGAGGCAGGAAGGAAGGCTGAGGTAGACAGTACTGTTATATCTAGCTTAGCTGTCAAAGAACGCACATCTGCAGAGTTTTACATTGCACATCACTCTCTCGTTTAATGACATGTGCCACTCATTCTGACAACCCATCCATCCGTAAAGCAGCACACTGTCGTAAACCATAACAACGTACAGTACAACACCCCCCCCCCTTTCCAAAACCAGGGGCTGGTACCATATATGAAAATGTCCATAGGGCAAGAACCTAGAGTGATACCTGTAAGAAAGAAACATGAACCCTTAAACGGAAGAGGTAAACAACCACTCTCCAAACTAGCCAGTTAAGTCTTTTAACCTGGAGGTTGACTAAGACGGCTAACGGAGCCTAAGAATGAAAGGAGGTTAAGTAGTCCCCCAGATGAGCAAGGCGAGTTCGTGCCCTCATAGGCCGTTATTAAGCCGCCCTCGCTTGCGGCTCTGGCCCTTGGGGAGCCCACAGTGGTTGGGGCTCGGGTGGTAGTAGTGGAGGAGGTCCATCAGGTAACATCTCTGGCCTGTAAGTCAGTTTTGTGGGATTTGTGTTCCTTGAGGGACAGGGACTTTTCTTAGGCGGCTTGCATGCCAGCGTGATACATTGCTCAGCATGAAGGTGGCGGGTCCCAGTTGTCGACTGACCTGCAAGGGGACCGACCAGAATGAGGCTATTTTGTTGTACCGCTGAGGTTGTCGGGCTCGGACCCAGTCTGACACTTGGATGATTGGCTTCTTCTCCCTGTGTGCCTTGTCGAAACGCTGTTTCATTGCTCTTTGGTGCCTGGTCACTGCTTGATTTTCTTGGGTGCGCCTAGTCACCGGTTCTGCTACTCTCTGTGTTCTGAGTCTGTCCAGCGGCAGTTCCATCTCACGACCTAGCATGAGAGATGCCGGGGAGACCTGTGTTGTTGTGTGTTTGAATGCTCTGTAGTGCATTAGCGTTTGGTTCAAAGCAAGTTTGGAACGTGCACCGATGGACCAGGTATGCTCTGATGCCGTTCTTCAGCGTTTGGTTGAAGCGTTTCATGTGTTTGATTCCCTTGTTGCTGAGATAAGAGGAGAGCTCGACAGAGGTTAGCTGGGGCCCATTGTCCGTGGTGAGGGTGAGAGGTAGGCCCCACCTTGTGAACAGGCTGTCTAGGATGTCCTCGATGGCCTGTGTTGTGACAGTTCCGCATCTGGCCACTTAGAGTGGAGGTCATATGCCACCACCAGGAAGCGCTGATGATGAGGGAATGCGATCTCGCCACAGATGTCCAGCTGGATGTGCTCCCAAGAGTGGGACGGCCACGTGACAAGCTGCAGAGGGGGTGGGGCGGACTTTCCTGTTTTCCCACTGAGGAGGCATGCAGCACAATCCCTGACCAGGGCTTCAACGTTGTGGTCAATGCCTGGCCACCACACAAGGTCTCGACATCGCTGCTTGACCTTCACTATGCCCAAGTGACCCTCGTGCGCCATTGATAGAACACGTGCATGCAGGCCACTCGGGACCACAGTGCAAAACCCTCGAGAGACACAGACTTCTTCCCAGCAAGAAAGTTTGTGCTTCACACTAGCGAAAGTTGCCAGCTCTTCCGGCACACGTGCTGGCCATCCAGTGCGTATGTAGGTGCGCAGGGTAGACAGTGTGGGATCCTGTTCCGATGCTTGTTTCAGCTCCTCCAGTGAGACGGCTGACTGAAGGGGAGCGTAGAGCATTTGTACAAGCTCTGTTTCGTTGTTGTCTGGCAAGACGGTCGGAGTAGGAGCGTCAAAGGAGCGTGAGAGGAGGTCTGCCACCACGTTATCCCTCCCCGGAGTGAACTTCAGCTGATAGTCATACTGTCTGAGGCGGTCGGCCCATCTGTGCAGCCGAGCCGAAGTGGCTTGTGGCCAGTTGCTGATGCTGACAGTAGCGACTGGTGGTCGGTTTGTGTGAACAGCCGGCCGTATAGGTAGAGGTGCCACCTTTCGCACGCCCAGACACAGGCCAGTGCTTCTCGTTCGCCCACAGAGTACCGTTGTTCAGTGGTGGTCAGAGCCCTTGAGGCGAAGGCGGCGGGCCTCTCAATGCCATTCTGCAGCTGTGAGAGGACAGCTCCTAGTGCTCCAGCTGAGGCGTCATAGGTGACAATGGTGGGGCAGACGGGGTCAAAGTGAGACAAAACAGGAACTGTGGTGAGCTGGCTCTTCAGTGAGTGGACCGTGTCTGAGCAGGCTGCCGTCCAGCCCCATGGCTCGTCCTTCTTGAGTAGCTGGCGCAGGGGCGCTGTGATCCGAGAGTAGTGGGGCAGAAACCGGAGGTTGTAGGCTGTCATGCCCAAGAATGAGGCCACCTGAGAGGCTGAGGTCGGTTCCGGGATGCGGAGGATGGCTTCAATGTTTGACATGAGTGGGGCAATGCCTTTGGAAACCCACAAACTCAACGGCTGGAGCTGCAAAGGCGCACTTTCCACCGTTCAGCTTCAGGTTGTTCCGCAGTAGAGCACTGAATACTCTGTGGAGCCGATGGTCATGGATGTGGAGGTCAGGGCCGTGGACCACGATGTCGTCCAGATAGACTGCCACCCCAGGTATTCCAGCGAGGATGGTGCTCATCACCTTCTGGAAGCAGCTGGGGGCGGAGCTAAGTCCAAAAGGCATGCGTGTATATCTGAACACACCAGCATGTGACAAAGGCTGTGAGGTCTCTGCTGGCTGGGTGGAGGGGCACCAGAACATAACTCTGACGCAGGTCGAGCTTCGTGAAGACCGTGGAGCCATGAAATTGTGCGGTCAGCTCCACAGCTGTAGGCAAGGGGTACTTATCGGGGACAACAGCCTTGTTCACAGCACGGAGATCCACACAGGTCCGGATTCCACCTCACTTTTTGGTTGCGATGAAGTTTGAAATCCAGGGGCAGCGTTGACTGGCTCAATGATGCCTGCCTCCAACTGTGACTGGATATCTTTTGTGACATCATCACGCAGTGCAAAGGGAATGCGCCGCAGGGGCTGCATGACTGCGGTCACGTCCAGGTTCACTAGGGGCCTGTGAGTAAAAGTTGTTGCCACAGCTACTTTTGTTTGTTTGTCTGTGTGCTTGCTGCACGGGCATGCCAGGGTCTGTGTCCATGCAGCTATCGACGTGGGAGGGCGTGCGCAGCGCGTGATTGTTGTAGTGCGCCTGCTCGGGCTGAAGCTCCTGTGTGAGAATGGTTGGGGGCTGAGTGTATGCTGCAGAGCTGTCTGTTAGCATAGTAGAGCATTCCAAAGCCGCTTCAACCTGGAGTGCTATTTTAATAGCTCCATCAAGTTGTAAATTATCCGATTCCAAAATAAGTTTCTCCCTTGTCTTTTCTCATAACGTCCCCTCTATCAGCTGATCTCTGATGATCTCATCCTGAAGTGTCCCGTAGTTACAAGAGCTAGCCAAAACCCTCAAATTAGCCACGTAGCTTTGAATGGACTCACCGGTAGTGTCGGTGGAGCACCTGCTCTTTCCCGGCGAAGTGGTTCCGTAGCAGGCTGACTGCAGCGGTGAATGTAGGAGCCGATCCAAGCGCTCTGAAAATCCTCTGTCACTCTGTACGGAAGCAGTGATGGAGCAGTGCTGTCCTCCGCTTGTCGGAGATTCTAGAAAAGTCCATAGCTTCGAGATAAGTGTTAAAACTTTCAAGACAGTTATTCCATGGGACTGGAGGTTCACCAGGCACGGCGAGGAATGGTGCTGGTGGTGGAAAACTGAATTCAGCCATCTTCGTCGCCAATGTTATATCTAGCTTAGCTGTCAAAGCACACACATCTGCACAATTTCACATTGCAGAAGTACACCCAGCAACCCTGTTTTACAGGCACGCAAGCGCATACACACACAGAGACAGACACACACACTTCCCCCAAGTTCATGCAGCATAATCATTCCAGACAAGAGGACTGAAACTGTGGGATTTGTTGTTTTCCTCCTTCATCCAAATGAAATCAAGAAAAAAGAGGCAGCCACAACAACAAAAGAAACATGTAAGAATGATAAAAGGGCTTCATGGTTGTGGAAATTACTTTCAGTAATTTTGCCTCATTATTCTGTTTCAAATGAAGGCCTCTATTCCATTTTGGGGGGATGAAATCATTTCAGTATCATTTTAGTATTCAGAATAAAATTGGGATGGAATGATCTGGCTGCTACAGGAAGATGATGCATCTGTGTCATAACAACCATTTATTTATTAGTAGCCTGAAGTATTAGCCAGAACAAGGACAGGTCCTATCATTAACATGACCTACACGTTCCAGTGACCTCAGTTAAAGTACAAGCTGTCTTCACTCACAGAGGATGAGACAGGTTGTAGTGTATCACTAATTAATACCCTTATGTAGACTGACAGATTTTGGTGGCAGAACGACATGCAACAGTTATGGACCAAAATCAAATATGACATACCGTAACTATGCTTCTGTTTGATTGTTTAAGCATACTATTACAGACGTATAGCCTGCCAAATCAATGTAATTGCACTCTTGACCATGATATATTGATAATATAGGCCTATGAAGGCATATTTACAACAGTGTTATAAGTGCTGTGGATGTTTTGCTAAGAAAGTTAAGACCAGATCCTTCACTAGATGATTTCATTGCCTCTGATTCCATTAGAGACCACTGTCTCAGGCTCTGTATCCCTACAATAATACACCACTGCAGATTCTGCGTTAAGGATGCCTAATGACACTCTCATACAAAGTCCACATAATTCATCGGCATAGAATCGAATAATTCAACAAGGCATAATCTACAGCTTTTGTAAAGGAATTGTGAAGGTAAAAGTGGCAAGAACTAGTCAGCAATTCAGATGACCACAGACTTTCTTTCTCATGGAAATGTGATTACAAGTAAAGAGTTCGAAGAATTTATAGCCCCGTCTAAAATATTTACAACTCTGCCCAATCAATTTAATCGGATCCGAATCGAGGTATACCTTATGTAGCCTATTACCAAACACATCTATTGCAAAACGCAAGACAAGTTAAGGATTAGCATTTATTGCAGTCGTTTTCATTACATATAAATACACTAAAACTAATATTGGAATTCACCTGTCAGAGTAGGCTAGCCTACCCGCCCCCATGTGAAGCAATGCTGCTATCGGTATGGCACGGGCACGGAGTCTGCAGCAAGCAAGCATCTCTTGGTGCGCAATACCAATGCCAGTCCAGCGTGGTCCCGAATGCATTATTCTGGATGTGGTGTAACCAAGTATTTGGGCTGTGTGCCCTGTTGTGCCCAACTGAACCAATGCACCTGTTGCCGTGAACAAAGAACTCGCTAAAACAGGCGAGTTTTCCGTGCGCAACACGAACAGCAGGATATGAACAGCCCTCACAGTGCTTTACGAAACGTTGTACTTCAGTCATAATATAAAACCACATGCATTTGGTGAGTAATCATCACTTACGCTGTGGTTTTGTCCCAAACAGGAAACCACTGCATGGTTGTGTCCCCCGTCAAGGCGAAAGTAGTGCTGGTTAGTTTGGGATCATCTCATCTGCTGGCTGTCGCTTCTCCTCTGGAAGTCCCTCTCCTCTCGCCGTGTTCCACTTGAATCGGACCAGTCTTTCCGTCCAGTAACGGACCAGGACTCCTTCGCTCATCCGAGGTCTCTCCTTCCAAACCGGGGCCATCAGTCCTCAGACTCGATAAACTCGGAGGTTCTGGACCACTTCGCTCTCTCGTTGTCACTAGATCCGGATGAGTCTTCCAGAGCGACTTTTACTGTAACTCCATCGTCAGTGAACCTCGTCTCATCCCCGTAAACACCTGCATGTTGGGTGTCGCTTAGTACTCAAGTAATTGGTTAGTACTTCATCTGGACCTGTTCCAGAGCTTTGGCCGCCTGTCTCGGACCCAGCTCAGATCAAGACCAAAAACGTAAAAGTAGGCTACAAAAAAGCTATAATTTACTTTAATTCCAATCTCTATTAAAATGCCACCGCTGTTTAACGTATCGGTTGGTTGGCTTTATGACCATGCAGATCAACGCTCTGAGTGAAGTTACCACCCTGTGCGCCTTTCTTTCAGAGAGCAGAGACAGTGCCAGACAGTTTCCTTAACCAGTCAGTCGTTTAGGCAAGGCGCCTATTGTTTTGAATTTGATGTCGGCATTTGAACCAGCTGTTTTATTCATCGGTTACTTTCATTCACATTGATGTCATGTTGTGTTGTTGAAGTCGGCATAGGCTGTGCGTCAAATAAACTAGGGGGAGACAAGCTTCCCCTGAATTAAATTGAATAAAAAAAAAATATGAATTACTGGTGCCTTTACAGAAATACATAAAATAATTCAAAAAACTACAGAGCAATGAGTTGTGGATTGTTTTAAGCGTGCAATTTGAGCAGCATGCCTGGCAATTAGCCTACTGTACCAAATAGCTGATTGTTGAGTTACAGCTCTCCGTGAAAAGCTGTTAAATAGCCCTAGGCCTATCACAATATCTTTAAATACAATGGTAGGAAAAACATAGTTTAGAAAACAAATGGTTATTGGTGAAAATACAAAGAAAAGACAAAGACAAATACTCTCTAGTTTGTCTCTAGTTATCAAAATTCTAAACTCTGAATTGAGCGAACAGTAGCCTATTTTATTGGCACCAGCAGAGTACATATTCACAGTCCTTATCATTAGATCAGTACCACTTGAACATTTTTTTAAGACAATAAGTTCCTCTTCCTGTCTAGACTAGATGGTGATCATATTGTACAATTTGTGTCTCCCCTTTTTGAGGCCAAGGTTAAATGGTTGAATTCAAGACAAGGTCATTGTTACTGATCTGTTTGTCAGTATCAGCATAGTAGGCTACTAATTTGTGCCTTAAAAAAACATATTGCTTATGTCTCCAGTCATATAAAGTGTAGTAGAATTGCATAAAATGTGTTTCTAAATGGCCACATTTTTCCTGTGCAAAGAAAGGAGAAGACATTTTTTTCATTAGGCCTATACTTTGCATTCGGAAAGTATTCAGACCCCTTGACTTTTTCCACATTTTGTTACGTTACAGCCTTATTCTAAAAATGATCAAATTAAAAATGTTCATCATCAATCTACACACAATGCCACATATTGTGTAAAGATTGAATTTTTTGCAAATTTATAAAAAACAAAAAACAGAAATACCTTATTCACATAAGTATTCAGACCCTTTGCTATGAGACTCGAAATTGAGCTCAGGTGCATCCTGTTTCCATTGATCATCGTTGAGTTGTTTATACAACTTGATTGGAGTCCACCTATGGTCAATTGAATTGACTGTACATTTGGAAAGGCACACACCTGTCTATATAAGGTTCTACAGTTGACAGTTCATGCCAGAGCAAACACCAAGCCATGAGGTCGAAGGAATTGTCCGCAGAGCTCTGAGACAGGATTGTGTCAGGGCACAGATCTGGGGAGGAGTACAAACATATATCTGCATCATTAAAGGTCCCCAAGAACACAGTGGCCTCCTTCATTCTTAAATGGAAGAAGATTGAAATCACCAAGCACTTCCTAGAGCTGGCCGCCCGGCCAAACTGAGCAATCGTGGGAGAAGGACCTTGGTCAGGGAGGTCACCAAAAACCAGACGGTCACTCTGACAGAGCTCCAGAGTTCCTCTGTGGAGATAGGAGAACCTTCCAGAAGAACAACCATCTCTGTAGCACCACCAATCAGGCCTTTATGGTAGAGAAGCCACTCCTCAGTAAAAGGCACATGACAGCCTGCTTGGAGTTTGCCAAAAGACACCTAAAGGACTCCCAGACCAAGATTAAATGTGACATTTCAGTTTTTCTGTTTATATAAATTAGCAAATTGAAAAAAAAAGAAGTTTTTGCTTTGACATTGTGGTGTAATGTGTGTAGATTGATGAGGGGAAAAAACGATTAAATACATTTTAGAATAAGGCTGTAACGTAACAAAATGTGAAAAAAGTCAAGGGGTCTGAACACTTTCCGAATGCACTGTATGTCACTACACGCTCAGGCATGCGTTGTTCGGAATGGTCTGTTTTGCTAACAGTGATAGAGTTATGTTATTAGACTAAAATATGGCTGTGCAATCCACTCATCAAATTGGGATTAGTAGCCTATTTTACGTTAGTCTGCAAATGAGATGATAGATGCATGCAATCCTTTATTATAAAGGTGCAGTTTGATGGTGAAAAAATAGGTTCCCAAAACATAAAACTCATACTATGCCTATGGATGTCCAGCCAGGTCACCCATGATCAGGGGCGCCGCCAGGGATTTTAGGCCCCATGAAAAGATATCACATTGGGCCCCACCACCACAGGCCACACCAACCCTGCGCAATTGATGTAACCACACACCTCCAGAACCCAATCGACCCATTCAAAGCTTTAAATAACTCTACCTTTGCAGGCTTGCAACTCTCTTGTAGTCCAATATTTACTGTACAATATTTACTGACAGTGAGCTGTGAAAATATAACACTGTGCAGACATGCATGCAACATTCTGCATACAGTGGAATTCACTATCTGATGCAAGACTGATACCCTCTATAAGAAATGTGCTAAAGGCCATCTTTTACACTCTAAGTGTAATTCTCTTAACATTAATGAATAACTTAAAATAAATATAACCTAAATATACATTAACCTCTTCAATTAAAATACATTTACATTATAATCTATGGAATGATATAACAAACAAAATAATTAAATCAGCAGTAGATTTTTGAACTAAGTATACATACCAACTAGAAAATAAGCAGCTGGAAAACAAAATGGAAATGGAAATGAAAAGGCCTGATTGTGGCGCTAGAGGAAAGGTAAAGTGGTCACCAAATCAATAGGTTTCTTCCACTTGGGGTCTTGATTGTGCACAACACATTTTATGGCAATCCAGCCATTACTTTGAGATATATCTTGTTCTCAGTCTGTTCTCAGTCTTGTTCTCAGCCTGTGGGCATCATGTGTGTAGTGATCCAATATCCATAGCCATGCCATTTAACAGTTATCACTGGCCCTTGCTCAGCCTTACTCACCAAGAGCCCAGCGCCAAGCCTTCTTGCTAGCAAAGTCACTGATCAAGTCTTTGAAGTCCAGCTTTCTAGCTAACTGACTTTTAATGGACAGCATGGCAAGACTGCAAAGCCTGTCCTGGGACATAGTGGACCTCAAATATTTGTTTTAATCAGTTTTAGCTTACTGAAAGCTAACTGAAGGTTTTACTTTTTGCCAAAAACAAGAAAAGAAAAAGAAATCATTAGTTGTATTAGTACATTGTAAATAAAATATTATATTAATAATGATAGGTTAATCATTTAATATTAGATAAAATAACATGAGCTGGCGCACACCCAGAACAAAGTTTGTGTGGAGGTGCTGACTAACGGCGAATAAACTATACACTATCAAAATAAAGAAAGTCGCACACTACATATATACTCTCTCAACAGTTTAATGGGTATTTACCAACGTTTCGGCATCACTGTGCCTTCCTCAGTGTAATCATTTAATATTGAAAAAAACGTACAAGTCAGTGTTAGACGTCTATCCATGTCCGAGGACTTTGGGAAATGATGTGGAAACTGGCCACTAGGGGCAACAGTGAGCGCTGTTACCTTCAAATAGGTTTCTGTTTCTGGTGCTAAAGGTCTGCCTCTTGTGCAGAGGCAGATAGAAAGTTGTTTTTGAGATTTTTGTTTTAAGCCTATCCCAAACCTTAACTCTTACCTTAACCATTCAGAGTTAATGCCTAACCTGAAGATATCTCTTGCCTCTGGTGCTAAATGTTGCATGTTCAAGTCCAGTGATAAAAAGTTGTTTTTGCGAGTTTTGTTTTAAGCCTATCCTAAACCTTAACCAGTCGGATTTAATGCCTTACCTTTTATTTCACCTTTATTTAACCAGGTAGGCAAGTTGAGAACCAGTTCTCATTTACAACTGCGACCTTAAGATATTGGAGTTAGAACATACACTTAACCCTGACCTTAAAAATATTACATTTGACATTTGAGAAACATGGATGAACGTCTAATTCTGACATGAGACTGTGAGAGATTTTTGCGTCGGCGTTTGAAATCGGTCTTGTGACTTGATAGTGTTTATTATGCATCTATTTCATATTGCACTGTATGCATGCACTGTGCCACAAGTACATTTGTCAATTTATGATGAGGTTGAGTCGTGGTTGACATTGTACACGCTGTTTCACAGACATTTAAACCTAGTATTGCGATGATAATTAATTTACAGGCAGCTATAACGCTAAGGAAGATGAAGATGTACCATATTCATGACATTACGCTGAAGAAGGCACAGTGATGCCGAAACGTTGGTGGTTTACCCAATAAATTACTAGGAACTTTATAATATATTGAGCGACTCTCTTTATTTATTTTTATAGAAATTTGTATTAGTATAAAATAATATCCTTTACCAATTTTATTTTAGCATGGAATATAGCTCAGTATTTGTATTATTTATTTTATATATAATTTCTTGCTAATCTTTATCAAGGGTGCCGATAATTATAGACTATATGTGTTGATCTAGCTATGCAGGGTTTCTTTCTCATTCTGTAGCCCTTCCAGAATAGAACAAATATACAATCCAAATGATTAAAACAGGTCGTTCAGGTTCAATGGATGCCATTGAATTATTGCCCCCTTCTGAATAACAAAAGCTGTGACTGACTCGCAGTAAATACATCTGAAATATATCCCCGAATTGTATTTGCTCAAAATGAGCGTTCATCCACAATACTGTATCACCATTCCCCATCTGGGTTATTCATGCGTTCAACATTCTCATACTATCAGAAGATCTGGCAGATCCACAAAGCATCCCATTGAGTTCTTAACAGTTCGTTTGTCTTTGATCATGACAACCCCATTGAAGTTACATAGTACAGTCGGGTAGCAGTGAAAGAAAGGCAAACCTTAGCTCAACACCCATGATTACTTAGGCCGACTCCATAAGCTTGAATATCAAGCAGGACAAACGTCAACAGAACCAGTATAATTTGTTCAGATAATTCAGAGATGCAAAGGGAATCCCAGATATCTCTCTCTCTTTCTCTCTCTCTCATGTGGTCCTTGTCTAGTGTGTTGTCAGTGGCTCTTTGGAAGACAGCTGCAGCTCAGCAGCCCAATGCTTCTCCTGACTGTCAGACCTGGGTTCAAGTACTATTTGAAAGGTTTCAATTACATATATTGTTTGCTTTATTCTGCCAGGAATGCAAGATGGGCAGGGTTTACACTTTTGCAATTACTCCTATAGTTCCACTCAATTAAGCCCAGCTATTTGAGTTCAAATAGTATTTAAACCCAGGTTTGCTGACTGTCTATAAAGAAAATATTTCACTAGAGTCCCTCAGAATGGATGCAATACAGTACTGCACGTTATCTGACCTATACTTTGGTAAGGATAATACAGATGTAGGATCTTCATTTGATCACCCTGTTACAGGATAATTTTCCTGTAATGCAGAAAATTTAAGATTGAAATTTCAAAAAATGCATAAACCCCGACAAAAATGCCCATTAATTATAATCTACATAATAAGATTATATTTCTGCTGTAGGAAACTGGCTCAAATTAAGATCCTACATCTGTACTTTAATATGGGTCTTACCCATAAACAGTAGCCTGCAATGGACAGCAAGGTAGAAAATCATATGCTAACCAAACTGGGACAATCATTTAAAGTATGACTCATCAAAAATTCAGAGAACATTATCAAATTCATTCCAGACATAAAACTAAATCTTGACTCAGCAATGTCTACAACTTATTGGTTTCCCCGCCCCAATTAGATAGCATTTTTAATGTGTACACATGAGTAATGTGTACACATGAGTACACACACAACGTAGCCTGGAAACATATAGGGTTGTTTTTGAAAATGCAAATACAGGCACCCACAGGCAGGCAGCACTTGTAATGACTATTCATTAATAAAAACAAGGCTCATTAAGGGATGAAAAAAACTTCTCCCCTTAACACTATCAGTCCCGAGACACCAGGAAAAATCGGCTTTTCATTTATCTGACCTTCATTTATCTGCATATCCAGCCATAATATTTAGCCTCACAATTAAGTATTTTACCATTTTCTTTTCAGGACAACCTGGGCTACAAGTACAACACAAAGTAATGTTACATAAATGGTTGCATTCATGAGTATTATTGACCAATGTCAATAAAAGAATAAGATCTGCCAAAGCAAAAACCCGATAAAAATGAATTTATATGAATCCTGTAAGTACAGAAATTGTTTGCTCAGTGGGAAATTAATATCCAACTAGTCAGTGACAACTGTGTGGATTTTGGAGTTTGTGACAGCATCTATGTGAGCTTATTACAGTATTATAGACACTACGTCATGGGATTTCCTACGATCTTCTATGTAGAAGACACCCTTACCTTCTAACAACTCTTGTGTAGCTTGTGAGCGTCAGAGCAAAACATGTTACATGTGCATGTTCGTGAGTGTCAGCTTTTCATACATAGCTGTTAATGTAATAGTTTGTAGCTTAAACCATTCAGACTCTACAGACGTTTTTGTAAAAAGACCCGGCCCCTGGCCCCTTCGGTGTCTCACAAACACTGCTCTAGCTCAGCCATCCCATAAGTCTGAAGCTCAAACACGCAATATTTAAAAGGGGTTAGAAGTCCAAAGAGCCCTGGCGTTACGGTGGGACTCATTGGGTTAATGCCAACAATGAACAGTTTATTTATACATTGTCAACATGTATTATGGGTGTTTTACATTGTAGTGTATACCAAGAGTTTAAATTATTTTTCTCTCTCTGCTCCCCTCCTCTTTCTCTCTTTCTGCCCCCCCCCCCTTCTCTTGCTCTCTCTCTGCCCCCCTCCCTCTTCACTTTCTGCCCCCTCTCCTCTTTCTCTCTCTCTGCCCCTCCTCCCTCTTCTCTTTCTCTCTCTCTGCCCCTCC
>QNTS01000252.1:478138-499799 GCA_003317085.1 Hucho hucho | reverse complement strand
CCCTCTTCTCTTTCTGCCCCCCCCTTCTCTTTCTCTCTCTCTGCCCCCCCTTCTCCTCTTCCTCTCTCCCTGCCCCCCTCCCTCTCTTCTTTCTCTCTCTCTGCCCACACCCCTCCTTCTTCTCTTTGGATAAGGTAATTACTATCAATTAATATGCCTCATCATAAGTTTTTCTTTGAGCATGCATCTCCAAATAGACTGTGTCATTTCACTAACATAAACAGACTGTTGTGCAAGAAACCGATTGATGATCTTGCAAGAATTTCTCTTCTCTTGAGTGAAAAATTGTTTACCTACAAAATAGAGCAGAGGCCAAGCCAGGTCACATCTCAAAGCTAAAATAGATTCTGTCTTTTAGCCATATTATTTTGCAAGTAACAATGTGTGTTGGATGAGATGCCAGAGAGCAATAGTTAAAGAACAATTATGGATATTGTTTTGACACCCAGAAAAGGAATGTCAGATGAATATTTTGCACAAGCGGTCAAAACTCAGTCTGAAAGAGGCTTAAGTCAACAGGTCTTGGTTTGCACAGTTCAAAAAACAAATAGGCTTCTGTCAATAAAAAAAATGTCATCTAACATATTGTAGCGATCCTCGCTATATGAGCCATGTTACAATTCCCACCAAGTGTGTTAACCCTACTAGCACGATGTGTAGGTTGTCCTCCATTCACAGCTGAGACCCAAGTTTCCTGTCCTGCCGTTTGCTACATTGGTGTCAGAAGTGGGATGGCGGCTGTGAGGCCATTGGAATAGCATAGCCCGGAAGTGTGATTGGGCTGAGTAGTGATACACGCTATATGAGCCATTTTACAATTCCCATCAAGTGGGTTAACACTAGTGGTGTGATGTGTAGGGTATTTGCCATTCACGGCAGCGACCCAGGTTCATGTCACTGTAAAATGACATGAACCACACAATTAAGTCAGCTTTCATGTCTTGTTATAAAAAAAGTTTTTTGGGGGTCAAATTCTAATCCTACCAACATCTTCATATCATTCCATCAACAACTGACATTCACAGAAGCCAAGACAAGATTGTCTGCAGTGACACATCTTTGCATCTTAATCGTATCAGTTGTGTGTTTTTCAGTTCCCTCCGTTGCTACCGAGGTGGCCACTAGCCCTCTCCACGTCTACACAGGCATCAAACAGATGCATTATCGCCCTGTGTCTCTGGGGCTAACTCAATCTATATCACATTGGCAGCGCTAACAGATAATCATTAGTCCTGTCATCCAAACTCTGTAATTAAAAGGCCTAACTTAATTTAGCTGTAGAGGTCACACTAGCTGTCATTGAGCTAGAGCGGCTACGCACCAATACTTCTAAATAGCTGCATCTCTTTGCATTTCCATTTTTAGCTTTTCCTAAGTTTTAAATCCACCTTGAACCCCATTGGACAGTCACTCTTAAATCGCTGCATCTCCCTCTTTTTAGCTATTCCTAAATCGCCAGATCTGAAAGGAGTGGAATCGTGAAGTAAACATTGAATGTTTTAAATCCTCATTGTCTTCAACTGGACAGTCAGGAGGAGTTTTCACCAACTTAAACTAAAGTCTAAACTTCACCAGTCTAAACTAAAGTCAGTATAGAAAACAGAGGAGATGATCAAAGGAGATCATGTATTAGTAATTAACATAAATCTGTGGACTGCAATATTTTGGCTACACGAAATCCAGATAACTTGTTGGAATACTAAACAACAGACTAGATGAAGTTGTTTTTTGTAGGAATTAATAATTGTAACACTGTGTTTTTTGTTCTTAAATAAATATGATCAAAACCTGTATCTCATTCGGCGCCCTGGAGTTTATGTCAAACGTGAATGACATCGCGTCAGTCAAGCTTTGAGTGAGTGACACTGAGCTGGTAGGGGGCATTCCAAACATAACACCATTAAACTGTTTGACAGTTTCTCACAAAGAGTTGTGTCTTGAGGATGTGAACCCAGCAGAACTCCAGATACCAGATCAATTCCACCCTTCTTCCAGCGCCCGGGAATCGAACCGTCCACCTTTCTGCTAAAGGTCACTGGGCTAACTACCTCCCTGTTCGTCTGTATATATAGCCTGGTCTCATAGAATAGACGTACATAGTATATGTAAATCCGTGACACTCAAATGTTATGATATGTTAAGTTTGGTATGGTTACATAAAACAGAAGGAGGGTGGTGGGTCAGGGTGGACAGGTATATAATGCAAATGTGTGTTTGAATCTCATCACAGACATTTGATCTAATTGTCTTCAATTGGCAACTTTATATGTACTTACAATGTTTTAGCTACTTTTCAGCTACTTGGCATGTTTGCTAACCCTTCTCCTAACCCTAACCCTAACCTTAACCCTAACCTTTTCCCCTAACCCCTAGCCTAGCTTAACATTAGGCACCTAGCCACCTAGCTAACATTAGCAATAGCAAATTGGAATTGATAATATATCTTACGAATTGTAATTCGTAACATATAATACAAAATGTATGATGGACAAATTAATACATACCATATGAAACGTAACATATCAAACATAAAGAGAGAGACAGATTTACATTTACTATGTTACGTCTATCACTGAGTCCAGGTTGGTATATACTGAACTGCCAATCCACACAAATTAATAATTACAGTAAAATCACGACTTTGTATGATTTAATTCTGTAGCTATTATTAATCATCAGTAAACACTTGTATTATACATATTACAATGTGTGTATAATGTGATAAATGTATCCCTGCAATCCTTTGTCAGCCAAAACAATTGTGCTGCAACAATTGTACTGCAATTCTACATAATTCATACCAGAAACAATATGACAGCACATGATTCATTCGCAGCATATATATACACTGCCTCTGTAGGACAACAACAGTATGTTTACCAACAAGCCCGACTCGATCAAATCAACAAGTCTTTTTGTGACTACTTTGGCACATAACACCACTCCGGCTCTGTTCATGTCACAGAGGAAAAAGGAAGGGACCAGAAAAAATAAATATACGATTTTGGGTCCCATCCTCCTACACTGCTTGTGATTAATGGGAGCGAGGTAGCTAAATCTGAGGTCATCAATCATAGACTAGACTATTAATTAATGTTGTAGGAGGTAAGCCAGCAAAGACCTGTTCCACATCAGCAGAAAAAAGGAAAGCTATTCCGAACGCAGCCTTATTTTAGTTATCGCAGCAACACCACAGAGGATTAACTGCAGTTCTTGGAAACAAATGCAGGTCTAATGGATACACACACAAGCACACACAGAAACACAGACACACATACACAGACGCACACAACCTACACTCCCACCACACACACACACATGCACACACACACAAACACACACACACCCTTGTACTATTGGAATTGAGCTAAGAGTTAAGACAATCCAGCTTGTAATGTAATAGCCCTAGCCTTAAACCTCAGCATTATCAGGCTTGGGATGTGACTCGCAGTATTCATTACACTACGATGTGATTCATGCCACTGGTAATTTATTATGTCATTGTAAATCATCCCCACGAAGAATCATGGAAATAAACAAGTGTGCCATTTTTGTCACCGCAATGTGATTCCCTAATCATAAGGCAGCGCTGGTCAAAGAGAATGCCGAACCATAGAAAATGAATGGCAATTAGTAAGTTGACTATACACAGAGCCCATGAGACTACTATTAGGCTGTTTAGTATTTATTTTGTGGGGTTATTCAGTCCAAAGGTTTTAAGTAAATGTAATTCAAAGTTGTATGCCACAGCCTTGGATGAACAAGGTTACCATGCTTGCATCCTCTGCATTGAAACCTTATGCCTGATAAAAGGCTTTCCGTTTATTTTAAATTATAAATGTGTACAGAAAGTTCTGAATGCCAAAAGATATTTTATTACTTGACACCAAATTATATATAGGTTGAAGGGGGCAACAAAACAGTCCACCATTTTGATATGATGAACAACAATGAGAAAACGTATCATCTAACACAGAGGATGCCAAAAATAAATGAATTATTAAATACATTTCCAAACAGTACATTTCTATTTTTCAACGGGGATATGCATTTAGGTGCGTTTTTTTTCTCGCCTGAGTAGCTTTGTTTCACTGCCCCCCCCCCAAAAAAAATTGAACCACCTAGTGTTCCCCGAAGTAACAATAATGTCAAATACAGGTAGCCTAGTCAAATAATTAACATTCAATCACATTAACCTTTACTCTCTCACGGGAATTCCACTAGCGGTCCGTATGTAGCCAAACGTAGCTGCTGCTCATATTGGTGTCTGTACTGATGGAGAAAAAGCCATGACAGGGAAACATAGTGGAGTGGTAACGCGCGGACTCTCCGCAACTATATTCAATGTGCGGGACAAAATTGAGGCTATGATTAACCTCTTAAGCATCATTAAGGAGCGCTGGGGCGCTAGCGCCCCGTTCCCGACACTACCCGGTGAAATGTAAGGCGCCAAATTCAAAATCCAAAAGTTGAATTATTAAACATTCATCAATATACAAGTGTTGCATAGTCATCAAAAGCTCTGATTCTTGGCAATATCACAGCGTTGTCAGATTTCAAAAAGGCTTTACGGCGAAAGCACAACATTTGATAGTTTGAGGTAGGTACTGGAGTCTAAGTCCTAGATAACAGCAAATCCCATAGGCAGCCAGGCGAAAATGGTCATAAAAAAATGCAAATCCGTATGGATTTTCCTTGGGTTTTCGCCTGCTATATCAGTTCTGTTATACTCACATACATTATTTTAACGGTTTTAGAGTGTTTCCTATCCAATAGTACTAATTATGTGCATATCCTAGTTTCTGGGCCTGAGTGGCAGGTATTTTACTTTGGGCACGCCAGACTCTCCAAAACCGACACCTCGGCTGCCGCTCCCTAAGAGGTTTTAAGAAGTTTGAGCTTATCTCTGTCTGCATTTTAACAAGGACAACACACAGGTCTTTCCATCAATGTATGATTTTTTGTGTGCAAATGAACTCAAGCTTACGGACAATGTCAAATGCGATATAGCGAAGCACCTGAGTGAGTTGGGTGCGCAATTACGCAGATACTTTCCCGAAACGGATGACACAATCAACTGGATTTGTTATCCCTTTCATGCCCTGCCTCCAGTCCACTTAACAATATCTGAACAAGAGAGCCTCATCAACATTGCAACAAGCGGTTTAATTTAATCAGAAGCCACTGTCAGATTTCTGGAGTATCCTGCCTTGGCAAATCGCGCTGTTAAGACACTGATGCTCTTTGCAACCATGTGCCTATGTGAGAGTGGATTCCCGGCCCTCACTGGAATGAAAACTAAATACAGGCACAGACTGTGTGTGGGAAATGATTTAAGACTGAGACTCTCTCCAACACAACCCAACATTGCAGAGTTATGTGCATTAACCTGTGGTGAGTTGTTCACAATTTTCAATGAACAAATAAGGTTTTATATGTAAGACGGTTAAATAAAGAGCAAAATGATTGATTATTATTATATTATTATTTGTGCCCTGGTCCTATAAGAGCTCTTTGTCACTTCCCACGAGCCGGGTTGTGACAAAACCTCACACTCTTTCTTATGTTTAATAAATGCATAGTGTGTGTGTTGCAGGCTTACAATGATGGCAAAAAACAACATTTGAGAGTACGCTGACCCTGGTGCTAGAGGGGGTTCGCAGCTGGAGGTTGAATGTTTGAAGGGGTACGGGACAATAAAAAGTTTGGGAACCACTGCTCTAACAGATTGGTCTCTTTAAGATCTGCACATAAAGTCCGATTTAAAGGCCATTTTAAAGGGCAACTGACCTGCTGGCAAGAACACAGAGGTCAATGATGTGTACTGCCACTGTTATGACAGAAAGTCTAATAAAATAGATTCAGCTAGCACATAGTAAAGGTTAAAAATTGCTGAGGTGTTTCCGCTCAGTCTAGCATCAATAACAAAATGGTGGCACCTTCTTCAGAAGAAATGCTAGCAATATTTAATTGATTGAAGTTAAAGTTAACCCTAAAAGCGACAACATATTTTGCTTAAAGGAGACAATGGGGTTCATTTCTTACCCCTAAAAGACAGTTTATCAAGCAGTACCACTTAATATAAAAAAAAACATTTTATAACACAAGTAAATGGTTTCCCCATATAATCAAATAAGATTTTTCAAATATAGGTTTTTCATGTTTTTAACATTTATTTTGATCAACTTAATCCATAGCCACTTAATCCACTCAACTATCCAAGATGGCGTAGCAGTAGGACGTGTGTGTTGGTCTTTGCCTCTGTCCCGAAGCAAGCACCAGCTAGCCTTGAGCTAGCCTTGAGCTAGGCCCATATACCAGCTAATTCTAGGGCTACAACACCTCCTTTGCAAATTGGCCTGGACCCTTTATTGTCGACACGCAGCCCCGCCGATCCATCATGATTGGACTGCCGACGTGATCGCTCGATGTGGTCTCAACAGGCTATTCTGTTACGATGTCACGGAAGAACCATCTACTAGCCCCGGCCCACTAGCTTTTCTGAACGGTGTGTCCCCTGCTCGCCTAGCGTAGTAGTGACTACCGAACGGCACCCTGACTCACCTATTGCTGCTCTTTTGACCCTATGATCACTCGGCTACACAGCTGATGCCCACTGCACTGAGGCTAGGAAACACTGTCACCACCGATAAATCTACAATAATCGAGAATTTCAATAAATATGTTTCTACGGCTGGCAATGCTTTTCACCTGGCACCCCCCACAGCAACTTGCCCAAGCCTCCCCCATTTCTCCTTTACCCAAATCCTGATTGCTGATGTTCTGAAAGAGCTGCCAAATCAGCTGGGCTAGACAATCTGGATCCTCTCTTTCTAAAACTATCCGCCGCAATTGTTGGAACCCCTATTACTAGCCTGTTCAACCTCTCTTTCGTATCGTCTGAGATCCCTAAAGATTGGATAGCTGCCGCGGTCATCCCCCTCTTCAAAGGGGGAGACACTCTAGACCCAAACTGTTACAGACCTATATCCATCCTAACCTGCCTTTCTAAAGTCAAATTTCCTATTTCTTAATTATTCAGTTAATGTCCATAACCAGTTTAAGAGGTGCCTCTGAAATATTCAGGACTTTCCAATGACATTAATGGAGTATCTGATTAGCACTATTATTAGGTCCATACATTGAAATGTATGTTTCGCTCTAAAAACGTTATTTATTTCCGATTGGCCAGAATACCCAGAACTGACCATTTCTTGACCATTAGTCTTGGACCCGGCAACCACGACAGTTGAGAGAGTACATCCGGACAATCCCATCAATCAAAGTGTACAAGTGAATGTTTTTTCAAAAGAGACATTTAATTGCGCTACTGTTGATATAAGAAGATGTTTTAGCGTGCCATTCAGTGCTACTTCTCTTGTACTGTAGTTGATATGCTGTAAAATGCATTGAGATAGGTCAAACACAACATAATTTCTGGTCACAGTCCAAAGATGATCACTCAATAATTCTGAAATGATTAATCTGCATACCAAAAGGTTTAACACTTAAGAAAAATCATAAAACAATTTCAGTTCTTGTAGGGGTTGCGTAACTGGTTGCAGAAAAGTCAGGCGCAGGAGAGCAAAACTGAGCAAAACAACCCAACGGTTCAAACAACACGAGAGAAAATGGGCACAAAATAGCCCGTAACGCACCAGTACATAAAGTGCACAAGCACTACAATGAACAATCCCACACAAAGACATGAGGGGGAACAGAGGGTTAAATACAAAACATGTAATGAGGGAATTGAAACCAGGTGTGGAAACACAGACAAAACAAATGGAAAATGAAAAGAGGATCGATGATGGCTAGAAGACCGGTGACGTCAACCGCCGAACACCACCCGAACAAGGAGAGGTACCAACTTCGGCGGAAGTCGTGACAGTTCTAAAATCTTAAGTGTTGAAGTAACCACGGTATACAGTTGTTGTCTTAAACATTACTGGATCATTCTCACAACAACAGCACACCCCAGACTCCCTTTTATGGTGTATTACCACATAATTACCAGTCATTTGTTAGATTTCACAGATGTGTACAGCAAACAATGTTATCTAGCTATAAGGGGATTTTTATAAGGCTTTTTGTTTTTCTTATTTTTTCTTTCACCTTGAGCTCTGTGATCAGAGGCCATGGCCCAACCCAGGGGAAATCATGGATTTAGTGTCTCCGTTTTAAAAATAGACTGTTCCAATGTTTGAATTTGAAAGCCAAAGCAATTACTCTGATTTAATCGTTGTAGACATGAACCCTCCTACTCCTCTTAATCATGTTGTCGTTGAGGTTGCTGCCCTTTATACAGGCATATACCGAATTCAGACGCATGATGTTTATGAATGGAAAGGCCACAAGAGTAAGAAATCCACAAATCCACACAAGATATTGTTCACGTTAAAAACTCTTTAAACAGAATGATTTTGATGGGGATTTTTTTTTATTATGTTTATTTGATTTCCGCAGGGCCGAGGAAAGGTTAAGAGTCTACTGGTTGAACACACACATGATGTTGGTATATGGAAAGGCTGAGATAAAATGAAATCCACAAATCCGCATGAGATGTTATTATACATTGAAACTTGAAATGTGGAAGTATTTGTAGACTATAACAGCTGGAGCTCGGGGGGAGACAATGTGCTATTGTCACCAGGAACGAGCTGTGACTTCTCATAGTAATTTACATTACATCCCAGTTGTCTATTTTAAAGACTGCATACAGTCGTATCATATAAGCATTGTGGAAATGGCTGAATTAGACTATTGTTTCATGCGTGTCAATGGAAATAAACCAATTCATTCTAATATTGTAGCATTTTTTATCTACAATGATGCATGCGGTTAGGAGCTCTTGAATAGATACTCAGATACTGTGAATGTTTTAATGTGTGATTATGTATATCTAAAATGTGGATGGAAATCAAAGTCTCAAGTATAAGCCTTGATACTCCACACTCACCAGCTAAAAATGACCTCGGTATAGCTACCCTGATTGCATGAATTTCTGAAATAGGTACAGTGGTTGTGAGAAGATGCATGGTCTCAGTAACCAGTTACATTAGCTGTACTGTAAATGTGGAGAGTAATTTATCATGTACAGGCTATACAAAGAGAAGTAATAATAGTCTGCAGTGTTAATATTATTTATGAGAGGTAATAACCTGACCATGTTCTCAGATCACAGGCCATTGGATAATGTTAGCTGTAGGAATCACGGGGAAATCATGTATGATTACAGTATGCAGTAGCGGATTTAGGTATAGGTGACATGGGCAGCCGCCCAGGGTAGCATCTTGCCGGGGGCGGCTCGGGGCGCCAGCACAAAAACATTTGGAATGGTGACATTTGCACAATCGCTTTTCTATCGCTCATTTGCATGTCATGTCAATGATATCATGTCACTGTGTGGGACTCTGGGTCAATTAACCTTGTCGGAGTGGGCGCCCTGATTCTAGTTTGTGAGCTAGGCAGGTCACTGCCTGGGAAGGTCTCCCACTCAGAAGTACGAGATGGGGGGGGGGGGTTGCGGGGGTAGGTTGACCTCAGGTCTCCCCACTGGAAGCCCGAGATATGGGGAGCGGGGGACTCTATCAAATAGCGCACCTCTAACTTTGTACAGTACTAATGCAATTAGTAAAATCAGCCCCACTACGAAATGCTACCAAATAAACCACAATTCATTCATAATACTGTGAATATACTGTATAGTTTCACAGACATATTGATGCATTTTTTCTGGTTTGTGCAAAATCGTTAAGAATAATATAAAACCAGTCTGCACACCAAGGTGAATTGGTTTAGTCTTGACTCTTGGTTGACAGTGTTGGTACATGGGTAATGTATTGATGCTCGAGCCCCAAATCAACCACAAATCTATTTGTCTTTGTTACTTCTTTTTTATATTTTTGTATATATTTTTATATTTATATAGTTTTAAATGTTATGATTATTTATTTGTGTTGTTCCAAATGTCAAAAATTACAGGTAGTGCAGAATGGTGTTTTTTTGTTGGCAGAGGTGGATGGGGACGCTGTTCACCCAGGGAGCCATACAAGCTTGAACCACCACTGACAGTATGTAATGTTTGTTCTCAGCGTCAACATCCATGAAGTGAAATTCAGCTCAATGGAAATAACTAAAAGACCTTGATGGAACCCAGTCTTCCAGGCAAAGTTGCAAAGAAAAAGCCATATCTCTGTCCAGTGTCTGTGTTCTTTTGCCCATCTTAATCTTTTTATTGGCCAGTCTGAGATATGGCCTTTTCTTTGCAACTCTGCCAAGAAGGCCAGCATCCCGGGATCGCCTCTTCACTGTTGACGTTGAGACTGGTGTTTTGCAGGTACTATTTAATGAAGCTGCCAGTTAAGGACTTGTGAGCCGTCTGTTTCTCAAACTAGACACTCTACCGTACTTGTCCTCTTGCTCAGTTGTGCACCGGGGCCTCCCACTCCTCTTTCTATTCTGGTTAGAGCCAGTTTGCGCTGTTCTCTGAAGGGAGTAGTACACAGCGTTCTACGAGATCTTCAGTTTCTTGGCAATTTCTCGCATGGAATAGCCTTACATTTTCAGAACAAGAATAGACTGACGAGTTTCAGAAGAAAGTCTTTGTTTCTGGCCATTTTGAGCCTGTAATCGAACCCACAGATGCTGATGCTCCAGATACTCAACTAGTCTAAAGAAGGCAGTTTTATTGCTTCTTTAATCAGAACAACTGTTTTCAGCTGTGCTAACATAATTGCAAAAGGGTTTTCTAATGATCAATTAGCCTTTTAAAATGATAAACTTGGATTAGCTAACACAACATGCCATTTGGAACGCAGCAGTGGTGGTTGCAGATAATGGGCCCCTGTATGCCTTTGTAGATATTCCATAAAAAAATTCCAGCTACAATAGTAATTTACAACATTAACAATGTCTACTTTGTATTTATGAACAATTTGATGTTATTTTAATGGACACAAAAATTTTTTTTTTTTTTTTAACAATGACATTTCTTAGTGACCCTGCAGTCGTGGGTGTACAGGGAGTACAGGAGAGGGCTGAAAATGGTCCCTTGTGGGACACCAATGATGAGGATCAGCGGAGTGGAGATGTTGTTTTCTCCCTTCACCACCTGGGCGCGGCCCGTCAGGAAGTCCAGGACCCAGTTGCACAGGGCGGGGTAGAGACCCAGGGTCTCAAGCTTAATGATGAGTTTGGAGGGTACTATGGTGTTGAATGCTGAGCTGTAGTCAATGAACAACATCCTTACATAGGTATTCCTCTTGTCCAGATGGGATAGGGCAGTGTGCAGTGTGATTGCGATTGCATCGTCTGTGGACCTATTGGGGCATTAAGCAAATTGTAGTGGGTCTAGGGTAACAGGTATGGTGGTGATATGATCCTTGACTTCATGATGACAGAAGTGAGTGCTACGGGGCGATAGTCATTTAGTTCAGTTACCTTAGCTTTCTTGGTAATAGGGACAATGGTGGCCATCTTGAAGCATGTGGGGACTGCAGACTGGGATAGGGATAGATTGAATATGTCCGTAAACACACCAGCCAGCTAGTCTGCTCATGCTCTGAGGACACGGCTAGGGATTCCGTCTGGGCCGGCAGCCCTTGCGAGGGTTAACACGTTTAAATGTTTTACTCACGTCAGCCACGGAGAAGGAGAGCCCACAGACTTTGGTAGTGGGCCGTGTCAGTGGCACTGTATTGTCCTCAAAGCGCGCAAAGAAGTTGTTTAATTTGTCTGGGAGCAAGATGTCGATGTTCGTGACGGGGCTGTTTTTCTTTTTGTAATCCGTGATTGTCTGCCACATATGTCTTGTGTTTGAGCCATTGAATTGCGACTCCACTTTGTCTCTATAATGACCCTTTGCTTGTTTGATTGCCTTACAGGAATAACTACACTGTTAGTATTCGGGTCATGTTTTCAGTCGCCTTGCCATGACTAAATGCGGTGGTGAGTGCTTTTAGTTTCACACGAATTCTGCCATCAATAAATAGTACATCCAAAAAGGAATGAGTCCTGACTCCCTGGTCTATTTATGTGGATGGGAAGATGGCTTGAATAAACAAAATCTTAGAATTCAGATTCTGACTTGTACCTCTAGCTTTGCTTGTATATCAACTTACCTGGTAAAGTAAGGGTTTAATACCTTTATGGTACTTTGTCACCAGGTAGTTCAGCCTAAGTACCATACGTATGGGATGCCAATGTCTCATCTGTGAACACACACTGTGCTCCACAGCTGCAGTGTCGAGGACTCATAGGGGGCAGCCATGTCTGGCCTTGTGAAGTCACATACATAGAAATATGATTACTAGAACTACAATTCAATGTTCTGTGATGGATAGGCCAGCGGCCATATTGAGTGTACCCATGCCGGTAATTATATTTCTATGTTCAGATGTGGACCACCAGTGGTTGAAACTCAATAAACACAGCATCTCTCAGCAGCTCTTCAGTGCTCTTTCCTCTCAGCTAATTATGTTTATCTCTCCAACTGATGCAGGACATATGCTACAGGAAGTTATGGTAATGCAAGACCTTTGGAGAAAAAGTATTGATTTAGTGATTTGATCTCTAATTATTCATGGCTAGTACAGAACCTACTGTAGTACAACTGGACCGAGGGATTTTGGAATTCAATGTCTTTTTTGTGTACTATCGATGTAGGATCTTAATTTGATGAGAATTTTCCTAAACTATAGGAAATGCTAAGGTATTTGTGTATTTTAGGTTTAAAAAGGCTTCTAAAGCTTGTAATTTCCACTTTGACATTTTAGCCTTGATTTGGCCTAATGAAAAATGTATCAACATCTACGTAATGTCCATGAATTATAATCCACATAATAACTGACCTTTTTGTTGCTGCAATATTATTTTCCTGCTGTAGCAAACTTGCTCAAATTAAGATCTTACATCTGTAGTTCTAATTGGTGTCTTTAGTCATAGAAATACATTTGATGGAAAATGACCCAAAGGAAAAAGATTTGCTGTCATGTTTTTGTTGTAAATAAGTAGTAAGACGAGGAATTTTGACCTGCAGTCACCTTTTTATTGCTTTATATTCCCCAAACACCAATGAGTCATCATGCAGTAGTATTCTACCAGCAGATATGCACCACCAGAGTTACATGAAATCACTGTGACATTTAAGACTGTCAGAAACATTAGCCAAGAAATAGTGTTAGTTCTCACCCATTAGAAACCCAATACCAAAGCATACTGCTAAATAGCCAACAAATTGACAAAGTATGTGAGTTGACCCTTGTATAAAAAGATTCTCGATGCACACTCACAGGACTCTATACACACTGATACTTCAATACACACACACACACACACACACACACACACACACACACACACACACACACACACACACACACACACACACACACACACACACACACACACACACACACACACACACAAATACTTAATTTGCTCCCACCCTATTACTGACTCTACACACTCAAACTCACATACAATAATCATATACACTGTTGCTACTCTGTTTATCATTTATCTTGATGCCTAATCACCTTACCCCTATACATTTACATTTTGTACCTACATTTAACTAGGCAAGTCAGTTAAGAATAAATTGTTATTTACAATGACGGCCTACATACATATCTACCTCTTTCTCTCCAGAATCCCTGCACATTGTAAATATGATACTGGAACTGACCCTGTGTATAGCTTACTTCTCTTTTTTTATTACTCGGGTTTTTTACCTTATGTTATTTTTAGTACTACATTGATATTGATTACTGCGTTGTTGGGTTTTTGAGCTTGCAAGAAAGGCATTTCACTGTACTGGTGCACATGACATTGAAACTAAGGCATGCAAACGCTCACTTTTGACACTTTGACACAGTTTTTACTCTTCGCAAGGACATAACCCAGAGTCATCCACCTCCACTAAGAGAATCATTGGAGGAGAAGACTAGATATTGCATTTTTAATTGCAGAGTCCCGAACATCGAGTCACTGTGCATGTTTAAGTGCGCCGTTCAGACTCATTCCGTCCCCCATTTGGAATTATGCGGCCGACTCGTGAGAAGTTGATTAATTACTCAATAATCCATTAGTCAGTCAGCAAGGGAGAGCAGGGGGCAAGACAAGAGTATCGAGAATTGTGAATGTTGCAAAAATATGGAAATAATGTGGTTTTGATGTTGCACAATGTTGTTGTGTCTTTACTATGGATTAAATGATATGACATGCTATTTTATACAATCAATTCTCTGTAATTATTATTACCTGATTAAACTAATCATGTAAATGTAATTAATTAGGAAGTCGGGGCACCACAAAAGAATGTTTATCTTCCGAATAAACTCTTAAAGACATGGTCATCTTTTATATGAATAGCAGTCAATTATTAATCGGCACCTTATTCAGACTCATCTGAACGTCGCAAAATTGTTGGTTATCTTCACGAACCCTGGCTAACAAGTTGAATCGGCAACACAACATTTGGTTTAATTATTTATTTACTAAATACCTAAATAATCACACAGAATAACATATACACAGGATGCATCATACATTGATTACTAATTATGTCATAAAACAAAACTTCCCTAGCGGACAAAACCGATATGATGGCTGGTTACACAAAGAAAGGGGGTTGGGTTTGATTGAAAGCGCGGGAAGACTGAGGAACAAAAGGATTGGGTCTCTATCGGACCTTATGAAGCTGTGCCATCTTAATCACAGAATCGTATGCATTCTAAATAACCACCCATTCGGAAAAGGAAAATGCAAGAAATATATTTACTTTGAGCTGCGCTTCGATAGATTGGTCGAAGATGGAAGGCTGTGTTGCCCAGCAGAGATCTCTCTTGTCCTTTGAATAACGTCTAGGATGACTTCTCGACGTCTAGGATGTATCACTTCTTTAGCGAATAAGAGTTCAAAGTTCATACCAAGTTGCCATACTATAAGCTCATGCTAAATTCTGACTGGTGTAGTCAAATTCATCCTTCCAGCGTGGCGATCGTCACCTCCACGTTGAAATTCACCCTTCTAAACGTATGGACATCAGTCCTCACGTCATTGAGAACACAATGCTAATTTCGTTAGGTTGTAGTTGTTCAACCATTCGCAACCAGAGCTCATGCTGAGGTTGGCTTAGTTCGCCGTGAATTGGGTCACGGGGGCTCCCCAGTTATTCAGGAGGAGGTTAGACCACCCCTGTGTTATGGTAAGTAGGATACCATTGAATGCTATTCTCTGTTCCCACAAATGTTACAGGTTGTATACATACATACCAAACACGTGGTGTAGTTCTATCTGACAAACCTCTCAGAGCACCAGTGAGAAGACCCTACCACTCACTGCAAACATGTTGCCTCTCATTTTCCATCTCACTAAGGTAAGACCCAGATGCAGACTGTGTCGAAGTAACAAAGTTTATTCCAACAGCAGGGGCAGGCAAACGACAGGTCAAGACTGGCAGGGGTCAAATAATCCAGAGTTGTGGGGCAAATGTACAGGACGGCAGGCGGGCTCAGGATCAGGGCAGGCAGAAGGGTCAAAGCCGGGAAAACTAGAAAACAAAAACTGTTTACTAGGGGAAAAACACAGGTAGGTTCTATGAAGATGGTCGACACCTGGAGGGGGGTGGAGACAAGCACAAAGACAGGTGAAACAGAGCAGGGCGTGACCCTCACACAATTAAAACATCAGTTTTTATGTTTATCTTCCCTGCATCTTAATGGACTATATTATAACACCATGCATCTAAATTATGAAATACCTTCAAAAGAGTATTTAATTTATAGGATGAATATATTTATCAAGACATCACACAGCAGTGGGATATTTTATATTATAGATGAAAAGTATAGACACATTGCCCTTTTCAGTGCCTTTTTCAGTGACCTTTTTCGACATTTTGTTGTGTTACAAAGTGGGAATAAAATTGAATTAACTGTCATTTTTGTCAATGATCTAAACAAAATACTCTGTAATGTCAAAGTAGAAGAAAGTTGCTAACATTTGTAAAAATAAAAATAAAACACTAATATGTCTTGATTAGATGAGCATTCAACCCCCTGAGTCAAGACATGCTAGAATCACCTTTGGCAGTGATTACAATTGTGAGCCTTTCTGGGTAAGTCTCAAAGAGCTTTCCTCACCTGGATTGTGCTACATTTGCCCATTATTCTTTTCAAAATCCTTCAAGCTCTGTCAAATTGGTTGTTGATAATTGCTTGACAACAATTTTCAGGTCTTGCCATAGATCTTCAAGCAGATTTAAGTAAAAACTGTAACTCGGCCACTCAGGAACATTCACTGTCTTCTTGGTGAGTAACTCCAGTGTACATTTGGCCTTGTGCTTTAGGTTATTGTCCTGCTCAAATATGAATGAATCTCCCAGTGTCTAGTAGAAAGCAGACTGAATCAGGTTTTCCTCTATGATTTTGCCTGTGCTTAGCTCAATTCTGTTTCTTTTTTATCCTGAAAAACCTTAATGATTACAATCATACCCATAACATGATGCAGCCACCACTATGCTTGAAAATATGGAGAGTGGTACTCAGTAATGTGTGTTTTATTGGATTTTCCTGAAAAATAACACTTTGTATTCAAGACAAAAAGTGAATTGCTTTGCCACATTTTTTGCAGTATTATTTTAGTGCCTTGTTGCAAACAGGATTCATGTTTTGGAGTATTCTCTTTATTCTGTACACACTTCCTTCTTTTCACTCTGTCAATTAGGTTAGGTTAGTACTACAATGTTGTTGATCCATCCTCAGTTGTCTCCTATCACAGCCATTATACCCTGTAACTGTTTTAAAGTCACCATAGGCCTCATGGTGAAATCCCTGAACAGTTTCCTTCCTCTCAAATCAAATCAATTCAAATTTGAGTTAGGAAGGACGCCGGTATCTTTGTAGTGACTGGGTGTATTGATAGACCATCCAAAGTGTAATTAATAACTTCACCATGCTCAAAGGGATATTCAATGTCTGTTTTGTTTTATTTTTACCCATCTACCAATAGGTGCCCTTCTTTGCGCTTTTGAAAACCTCCCCAGTCTTTTTGGTTGAATCTGTGTTTGAAATTCCCTGCTCGACTGAGGGACTCTTGAACTTGCCATAACAAAGGGGTTGAATACTTATTGACTCAAGACATTTCAGCTTTTCATTTGTAATTCATTCGTAATTTTTATTTTATTTTGTGTAGGCCATTTACAACAAAATCTCAATAATATCCATTTTAAACTCTTTAAAGGCTGTAACACAACAAAATGTGTTATTAACTCAATAGGGCAAACATTTGTTTGATAGTGGTTCAATTAAATCAATAGTGACTTCACTAAATTGATAGTGGTCAATAAACTCTCAAACGTCCACAAATATGCCCAAATGTATGACTGTGCAAGTTACTGTGTTCCTTTCATGAGACTATTGACAGAAATACCTGACAGGGGATAACGATGGCACATAAAAGTAGAAGGAAAAAAACACTAGGTCTTGGCGGAGTTATTATTCATACACAGATGACAAGCAGAAACAAATGAGCTGTGAACGAGGGCAGCTGTCCCTGCTGTTGCATGGAGAACTCTGGACTTGGAGGATACAAGTGGTAGTATTAGTGCACTTTAGACTACAGATAATGCTAAACTATTAAATACTTCTCATTGGAGGATTGTGTGTCGAGGTAGGGGCGGGTGAAGTGGCGGTGAGAAGAACTCATTATTTTTTCTTGGATTTGACAGATGTCGTCCTGGAAATAGCTCCACTCGTCTAGCTACGAGATACTTGATAGAGAAATTGAAAATGAAATGGTTTGTGGCGTATCCATTCCAGAGATTCTGATTGAGCCTGACAATGTTTCAGGAGTGAAGATATATTCTTTTTTTCTCATAGCTATTCATATGATTGTAAACAATGGAGTGCCCTACAATACCGTAGCTGCTAAACAAACAGTGTAGAATAGAACACACTTTCTTTTCATCCTATATCATGAATGTAGTTCTTAGCCAGGTGGTCGATAATTCAGACTATACACGTTCAGGCATTTCCACAGATACTCTGAAAATGGAACTGTGAGACTGTGGCCAAGTAAATATTAAACTCCTTTCCTATCCTTCCTTAAAACATGTAATGCATTCCATGATGTCTGACATTATGCACTGCCAGTTTAAATCTGTTGAACGTGGCGACCCACTTTGGCCTATTATATCAGAACCCATGATGCTCCTTGGTCCTGTCAAAAAGTGCTTAAAATGTCCACTCACAGCTATACACAGAGGGAGTGCCCTTAGAATGTTATTTTCTTTGTGTTGAAATGTAACTGTGACACTAAAACTTTTTTAATTAAGAGGGATGACTTTAGGTAACGGGCTGAGTTTAGATAACAGGGATGACTAGATAACAGAAATTACTTTAATGAGCAAAGTAACGGAAAGATCCCTTTCACATAGTTGACCAGAATTTTGGGGGTATTAGAGAGCTGTCAGCTCAGCAAGGCCATACTCCAGTGTTTCCCAACCCTGGTTCTCAAGTACCCCCAACAGTACACATTTTTTTTGTAACCCTGGACAAGCAGGTTCAACTTGTCAACTAATCATCAAGCCCTCAATGAGTTGAATGAGGTGTGTTTGTCAAGAGCTACAACAAAACTGTGTACTGTTGGGGTAGTTGAGGACCAGGGTTGGGAAACACTTTCATACTCAATAGAACTGTTTAATAAGTAAATATCCCAAACCACAGTTCAATTAGGCTTCAAATCAGCCACTTCAGCCATTCAAGAAATTGACCTTTTACATTACTCATGAATACCTCTGCATATACTTTCATTCCAGTTATCGCCATTCTGAGGTGAAATATTAAACAAACAAAACCATTCTCCAGGCTTCTGAAAGAGAATACTCATCACTGACTCACAGTAATTGTTTGTCCAAATTATTATTTTTTGCCCAATACAGTAGTATTCTATCCAATGAACTCCAGAGTGCCCCTAAGAGGCCAGTTTTATTGTCTGTTTCTGGTCAATCAATCACAGAAATAGTTCCATATGTGAACCCTTTTTTGTAATTAATTTAACCGTGTCAGTAAGCTCACGCGAGCAGTAGTGTAAAGTACTTAAGTAAAAAAACTTTAAAGTACTACTTAAGTAGTTTTTTTGGGTATCTATACTTTACTTTACTATTCATATTTTTGACAACTTTTACTTTTACTTGACTACATTCCTTAGGAAAATAATATACTTTTTACTCCATACGTTTTCCCTGACACCCAAAAGTACTAGTTACATTTTGAATGCTTAGCAGGACAGGAAATTGTCTAATTCACGCACTTATCAAGAGAACATCCCTGGTCAGTCCTACTGCCTCTGATCTGGCAGACTCACTAAAAACCAGTGGTGGAAAAAGTACTCAATTGTCATACTTTAAAGTAAAAGTAAAGATACCATAATAGAATATGACTGAAGTAAAAGTGAACGTCACCCAGTAAAATACTACTTGAGTAAAAGTCTAAAAGTATTTGGTTTCAAATATACTGTTATTGCATCAAATGGTTGTTTAATGCAATAGAATAGGCTTTTATTAGTACTCACTTATCTGTGACTGTGTTAACGCTGACAGTAGATTTATGATGCCTTAGGTGATAAACCTAACAAGCCACAATCCATTCATGTGAGGGAGACGGCTCCGGTCTGACTGAGCCTGCAGGACATAGACTGAATTGGTGTTTGTGTAATGGAAGGTACCAGGGAGAGATGGCTCGGGTTGAGAAAAACCTTGTTTTGGGGGTCAATCCCTGGTTACCTCACAATGAGAACTGTCTTCACAGCAGATACTGTCTGCTGTGAATTATTACTTTCTTTCATACAGATCCCAACCTTGTGACCCATTCCATACATCTGTTGTTTGTCATGTAGACTAAGAGGGTGTATCTTTGTATTCTTTGTGTCAGGGCTCTCAACCCAACAGTCAAGAGTGTTGGGTTGACCAGCCTTGTTATTGCAGAGCACTCACATCATTCACTTGTGTGTGTGGTGTGACCTGCTTTCCTTATTAATAAGTGAATAAATATTTACTATAACTCTGACTTGTGTGATAAGTTTGTCTCTCCTCATTTGATAATAAAGACATAACCACCACAGTATCAAAAGTAAATGTTGCTAAAATATACTTAAGTTTCAAAAGTAAAAAGTAAAAGTATAAATCATTTCAAATTCCTTACATAAAGCAAACCAGCCTTCACAATTGTTTTGGGTATTTAGCCAGGGTCATTCTTGCAAATGAAGCATGTGTGTTTAGTGAGTCTACCAGATCAGAGGCAGTAGGGATGACCAGGGATTTTCTCTTGATAAGTGCGTGAATTAGACAATTTCCTGTCCTGCTAATCATTCAAAATGTAACAAGTACTTTTGGGTGTCAGGTAGAATGTATGGAGTAAAAAGTACATCATTTTCTTTAGGAATGTAGTGAAGTAAAAGTTGTCAAAAATGTAAATAGTAAAGTACAGATACTTCCAAAAACGTTTTAATAAGTAGTACAATGAAGTATTTTTACGTAATTACTTTACACCACTGCTAAAAACAAATGCTTTGTCTGTAAATTATGTCTGAGTGTTGAAGTGTGCCCCTGGCTATCCGTAAATTAAAAAAGCAAGAAAATCGTGCTGTCTGTTTTGCTTAATATAAAGAATTTGATTTATGCCTTTACTTTTGAGTATATTTTAGCGATTACATTTACTTTTGATACTTAAAACTAGTCAATAAAATGCCTGCCACTCAGGCCCTGTCACGTCCAGGCCTGAGTTTTACAGGCTGGCGTGTTTAGTTTAGTTTTTGGTGTAGGGTTTTTCTGTTCTAGGTGTTCTATTTCTATGTTGGGTAAATGGTTCCCAATTAGAGGCAGCTGAGTGTCGATACCTCTAATTGGGAACCATATGTTTGTGGTTTTGCACTAGAGTTTGGTGGGTTATTGTGTTTGTTTCATAGCTTAGTGTTTATTCTATGTTATGTTCTTCGTTACGATCTTCGTTCGTTTGTTTATTGTTTTCCCAGTTTGCATCATTTAATAAATATGTATACTGGAAGCATCGCTGCGTCTTGGTCCGTCTCTTCAGAAGGTCGTGACAGAATAACCCACCATAAAAGGACCAAGCAGCGAGAGAACAGGGAGTTCTGGAGCTGGGAGGAGGAACTATTTGGAGGGGCACCCTGGACCCAGCCTGGGGAGTATCGCCGTCCAAGAGAGGAGCTTGAAGCAGCGGCGGCGGAGCGGCTCTATTATGAGGAGAAGTACGGAGCATGGAGCGTCAATAAGGAGAGATATGCTGGAACACGCCTGGCAAGAAAGCCCGAGAGGCACACGGGGAGTTTGACCGGTTCAGGGTGGACTCCTGAGCCAACTCCTCGTGCTCTTTGCAGGGAGCGTTGGAGGGAGCGTCGCACTGGTAAGACGCCGTGCTATGCAGTATTGCGCACGGTGTCTCCAGTGCGCATTCATAGGCCGGTGCGCGACATTCCAGCTCCACTCATCTGTCAGGCTAGGGTGAGTGTGCAGCCTAGAAGAGTGGTGCCGGCTCTGCGCGCTAAGTCTCCCGTGCACCTTCTTGGACCAGGATATCCTGCACCGTTTCTGCGTGCAGTGTCTCCGGTGCGTATCCACAGCCCGGTACGCGACATTCCA
>QNTS01000252.1:466428-477694 GCA_003317085.1 Hucho hucho | reverse complement strand
CCAGTGCGCATCGTGAGTCCAACACGGCCCGTTCCTGCTCCCCGCACCAGAGTTCCTGTGCGCATCGCGAGTCCAGCACAGCCTGTTCCTGCTCCCCGCACCAGGTCCCCTGTGCGCATCGCTAGTCCAGCACAGCCTGCTCCTACTCCCCGCACCAGGTCCCCTGTGCGCATCGCGAGTCCAGCACAGCCTGTTCCTGCTCCTCGCACCAGGTCCCCTGTGCGCATCGCGAGTCCAGCACAGGCTGCTCCTACTCCCCGTTCCAGGTCCCCTGTGCGCATCGCTAGTCCAGCACAGCCTGCTTCATGCACCAGGTCCCCTGTGCGCTTCGTGAGTCTAGCACGAACTGTTCCGGCTGCTAGCCCAGGGCCTGCGTGACCTCGGCCCAGCACGGCCGGCACCGGAGCCGCCACCTTGGACAAGAAAGACCCACCCGAGACCCCGCCATGGACTTTTGGCGCGGTCGGAGTCCGCACCTTTGGGGGGGGGTACTGTCACGTCCAGGCCTGAGTTTTACAGGCTGGCGTGTTTAGTTTCGTTTTTGGTTTTTCTGTTCTAGGTGTTCTATTTCTATGTTGGGTAAATGGTTCCCAATTAGAGGCAGCTGAGTGTCGTTAGCTCTAATTGGGAACCATATACAGTATATGTTTGTGGTTTTGCACTAGGGTTTGGTGGGTTATTGTGTTTGTTTCATAGCTTAGTGTTTATTCGATGTTATGTTCTTCGTTACGATCTTCGTTCGTTTGTTTATTGTTTTCCCAGTTTGCGTCATTTAATAAATATGTATACTGGAAGCATCGCTGCATCTTGGTCCGTCCCTATAGAAGATCGTGACAGGCCCAGAAACGAGGATATGCATATAATTAGTACTATTGGATAGAAAACACGCTGAAGTGTCTAAAACTGTTAAAATAATGTCTATGAGTATAACAGAATTGATATGGCAGGTGAAAACCCGAGCAAAATCCATCCGGAAATTATTATTTTTTAACATGCCTTCTTTTACCATGGGCTGGTATAGGGCATGCTGGATTCCAGCTCCCAGGTTGCAGTACCTATGGCTTCCACTAGATGTCAACCGTCTTTAGAAAAAGGTTCCAAGAGTTCATCTTGAAAACTATACGAATACAGGAAGTTTTTCCAAGTGGAGTGACAAAGTGATTTTCTGTCTGTGGTGCAAGGGACACGGGAGCGCGCACCTTGGTTTTTTACTTTACTATCGTTCAGGATATTAAATAGGGACTTTTTCTAACAAAAGGAACATTGGAATTCTTCCTTGGACACTTTGGATTACCATCAGCAGAAGATCATCAAAGGTAAGCGATTTATTTTAGCTCTTTTTATGTGTTTTGTGACACCCGCACTGGTTTTAACTACTTAGGGAGTAGCGGCGCACTAGCGGGCCACTCCAGACACTACCCGGTGAAATGTAAGGCGCCAAATTCAAAATCCAAATGTTGAATTATTAAACATTCTTCAATATACAAGTGTTGCATAGTCATCAAAAGCTCTGCTTCTCGGCAATATCACAGCATTGTCAGATTTCAAAAAGGCTTTACGGCAAAAGCACAACATTTGATTGTTTGAGGATAGCACCCCACATATTTTCCACATTAGTATAAATTCATATCCAGCGTGGGTCACACAAAACCCATATCACAGCTAAAATCAATCTCTTACCTTGAAGAACTTCTGCTGAGGGCTTCCCAAGTGTCCAACGAAGACATCCAATGGTTCTTTTGTTAGAAAAAGTCATTCATTATATCCACAAATCTCCGTTTGGTTGGCGCGTTATGATCAGAAAATCCAACGTCGTATCGCCCATTGAACCGTGAAGAGAACACGTTCAAATTATACCTATAAACTTTCTACAAACAAATTAAAAATCATTTTTAATGTATCCTTAGGTATTCTTTTATGTAAATTTACTGTAATATTTCAACCGGACGATAACGTGAACAATTAGGAAAGGAAAATCAAGTGGTGCGCGCTCACAATCTCGCGCCCGTCAAACGTTGTTGACAAAAGTGGTCCCCTGACTACTTCCTCTTCCTATCCGTTCTGCTTAGTGCTATAGCTTCCAGACACTGTATAAAGACTGTTGACATGATCAGTCTATAATTTTAATGATAGGTTTATTTGAACAGTAAGAGACAGAATAACAACAAAAAAATCCAGAAAAACACACGTGAAAAAAATTATAAATTGATTTGCCTTTTAATGAGGGAAATAAGTATTTGACCCCCTCTCAATCAGAAAGATTTCTGGCTCCCAGGTGTCTTTTATACAGGTAACGAGCTGAGATTAGGAGCACACTCTTAAAGGGAGTGCTCCTCATCTCAACTTGTTACCTGTATAAAAGACACCTGTCCACAGAAGCAATCAATCAATCAGATTCCAAACTCTCCACCATGGCCAAGACCAAAGAGCTCTCCAAGGATGTCCGGGACAAGATTGTAGACCTACACAAGGCTGGAATGGGCTACAAGACCATCGCCAAGCAGCTTGGTGAGAAGGTGACAATAGTTGGTGCGATTATTCGCAAATGGAAGAAACACAAAAGAACTCCCTTGACCTGGGGCTCCATGCAAGATCTCACCTCGTGGAGTTGCAATGATCATGAGAACGGTGAGGAAACAGCCCAGAACTACACGGGAGGATCTTGTCAATGTTCTCAAGGCAGCTGGGACCATAGTCACCAAGAAAACAATTGGTAACACACTACGCCGGGAAGGACTGAAATCCTGCAGCGCCCGCAAGGTCCCCCTGCTCAAGAAAGCACATATACATGCCCATCTGAAGTTTGCCAATGAACATCTGGGTAAAGGTGTTGTGGTCAGATGAGACCAAAATGGAGCTCTTTGGCATCAACTCAACTCATCGTGTTTGGAGGAGGAGGATTTCTGCCAATGACCCCAAGAACACCATCCCCACCGTTAAATATGGAGGTGTAAACATTATGCTTTGGGGGTGTTTTTCTGCTAAGGGGACTGGACAACTTCACCGCATCAAAGGGACGATGGACGGGGCCATCTTGGGTGAGAACCTCCTTCCCTCAGCCAGGGCATTGAAAATGGGTCGTGGATGGGTATTCCAGCATGACAATGACCCAAAACACACGGCCAATGCAACAAAGGAGTGGCTCAAGAGGAAGAACATTAAGGTCCTGGAGTGGCCTAGCCAGTCTCCAGACCTTAATTCCATATAAAATCTGTGGAGGGAGCTGAAGGTTCGAGTCCAAACGTCAGCCTCGAAACCTTAATGACTTGGAGAAGATCTGCAAAGAGGAGTGGGACAAAATCCCTCCTGAGATGTGTGCAAACCTGGTGGCCAACTGCAAGAATTGTCTAACCTCTGTGATTGCCAACAAGGGTTTTGCCACCAAGTACTAAGTCATGTTTTGCAGAGGGGTCAAATACTTATTTCCCTCATTAAAATGCAAATCAATTTATAACATTTTTCACATGTGTTTTTCTGGATTTTTTTGTTGTTATTCTGTCTCTCACTGTTCAAATAAACATACCATTAAAATTAGACTGATAATTTCTTTGTCAGTGGGCAAACATACAAAATCAGCAGGGGATCAAATACTTTTTTCCCTCACTGTAATTGTTTGCATTGGATAGAAAACACTTTGGAGTTTGTAGAAATGTTAAAATAATGTATGAGACTATAACACAATTGATATGGTAGGCGAAAATCCAAAGAAAAACCAACCAGGCTCCTATAATGGAAAGCTATGGGTCCTATGCAATTCCAGCTCCCAGATAGCAATTCATATGGCTTCCACTAGATGTCAATAGTCTTTGTTCATTGTTTCAGGCTTCTTTCTTCCCAAACGAGGAAGAATTTGTAGTTTTGGCATCGGTAGTCACAGTTGGAAATCAGTCTGTGGGCGCGCGACGAAGAGGACGCACACTTGCTAATTTTACTTTTCTATTGAACATACTTCTTTCCGTATGAAATATTATAGTTTATTAACATTTTAGGGTACCTGAGGATTAAATCGAAACGTAGTTTTACTTGTTTGAACAAAGTTTAGCAGTAGCTTTTTGGATTCCTTTGTCTGCATGTTGAACGAGTGGATTACTGAAATCAATGGCGCCAACTAAACAGACCAACTAAACAGTCCTCAAACGATGCTCAAACAGTATGCTTTTGCTGTAGCCTATTGTAAATCGGACAATGCAGTTAGATTAACAAGAATTTAAGCTTTTAACCGATATAAGATACTTGTATGTTCATAAATGTTTATTATTACGATTATTTATTTTAATTGAGCACCCTCCAATTTCACCGGATGTTGTCGACAGGTGTCTCGCTAGCATTAAGAAGTTTGTAAATTCACACAGGACAACGGATAAGACAAGAGAAATACTCCAGACGTAACAGACTGACCATAGCCCCCCAACACAAACTATTGGTAACACCCACGGCATCCACCTTGATTTTGTTTTACAAGAAGCTAAGCATCAAGGACAAGCATCCATTCCACCAGGGAGGGAGGGAAGAAAAGAAGGAATACACCAGGTTGTCTTCTTATTTGATGATTCCAGATGCTTCATTTGGACTTGATGTCTTTCATCATTATACGTTCATGTTATTCTGTTGCGCTCGGCATCTGCACTCCACTCAGGTTGCACTGTTTGTTTTTTATGGAAATCGATTTTCATAAAAAATCACATAAACAGGCTTTGAACTAATGTTGATGTAACATTGGCCCAATCATCTGGAGTTGGATACAATTCACAGCTGAGATGTGTGGCTTTCGTTTTCCGTTGACTGAGTACAACGGCAGGCAGATCCATTTTGCATGTTTCTTGCACATCTCTATTTTGGGTTTGAAATGACAAAACAACTTATGTGGGTGCAACACTTTTGATACCCTTTGAAATACATTTGAACACAATCATAATGTTTTATTTGGTGCTATTGCTAATGATTCACATTTCTAACATGGACTGCTGGCCTATTGCTTATTTTACATTATCTGTGGATTTCAAGATAATAGTAATAATAAAAAGTGTTTATTTATTTTAAATCATGCAAAAGTAATTAACATCAAACATCAGGGATCAGGGAAAATAATTACAATTCCAGCATCTTTGGTCTTTTTTTATTTCATAAATGAGATCATAGTCCTCTTTTCCCATCCATTGTTGATGGAAAAGTAATACATATAAAAGCTTGTTTGTTCTTAGAGATCAAAGCCACATCAATATGACAACATCTTGAGACCAAGTGACGTTCAGTTGAAAGACTACTCAGCCCCTCATGTACACAGGTGAACTGTGCTTGACAGATGACTTAAAATGCTCAGGGACTCAGGAAGTGAGACCTGAAAAAGCCACACTCATTGCTTTGCCAACTGACTCGTCCCATTCAACAGGGCTCCTTTCATACTAAATGTGTATCGTACAACTCTTCCCACACATTCTGAAATACAAAGCATCTTGAATGTGTAGCTAACCATGTGCAAAGCAAAACCTTGTCAGGGAATCTTATGTCATATCAAAGTGCATCAGAGAGGATATGAATACCCACTCAGTTTTATGGATCTCCAAGGCATTACTTTTGGGGAAGGGGATATCCAGTTCTTAAAAAACAAACTAGGCTCCATTTTTTCTCTGACTTTACTGTCGACACAGCTAAGCTTCAACTTTGTTGGTAAATATACTTTAAGGCTAGTCTTTGGTTGTCTATCTTCAACGGCACAGGTGGATGAGTTTATAAGGTATTTAACATATATTCCTCCACTAAAATTGCCTCCACTACTGAGACTGAGAGATACAACATAAAGACAGGTTACAGACATGTTATAGACCCATCCGCTGTTATAGACCCATCCACTGTTATTTCCGGTCACAACTTGTAGACTTGTTTACATGCTGCTGTGCTACGTGCTGCTGCGCGGTTTGTTGCTTCCCTTACTTTGCTACCTGCCAACTTTACTGTTTTGACTTTTTAATTACCGTTTTATATTTTAATTTTTTCCTCGCTCGACTTTTTTCATTCAACGTTTTCACCCTGGACACTTTATCTGTACGTGGTTTGTCAGGACCTCCACCAGCCGAAGCTAGGTAATAACATTAACTACTTAGGGAGTAGCGGCGCGCTAGCGGGCCACTCCCGACACTACCCGGTGAAATGTAAGGCGCCAAATTCAAAATCCAAAAGTTGAATTATTAAACATTCATCAATATACAAGTGTTGCTCTAACCACTAGGCTACCCTGCCGCTCCGTTAATGTCACATGGTCAACATTAGGCTTGCACAGATCGAGAGGACCTTAGGAACGTTCCTGAGGTTGAATTGTGCTTCTAACCCTAGCGGTTCTGCCGCTGTCACCCAAAAGAAACTGATATTTAGGGCCAGGCTTCATTTTGGGCTTACTTATTTTCACGGTCTCTGCGGTCAGACTGAGTGAGCTACGGTCAAGTGGGGCGTCTGGTTGAACTCGGCACGGCCTAGAGACTATGGTGATGCCCTTTTTAGTGTTATTTCAGTCTGTTATTTTGGTGATGGTTCATCCCTGTTTAAACTTATTGCAAATGTACAAAAGTCAGCCAGCAAGTCAGCGTCCATCAGTCAATTAGATATCATTCTGACACTAAACTGATCAAAACTGACACCAAACCCACTTTTTCCAACTCGTTTAGAAGCCAACTATCACATAAGTCAGAGCAGGCTCAAAATTCACAGCGCCTTCTGTTTAATTTCTTAGGGAGTGGCAGCAGAGGTGACGGTTTTGGAGAGTCTGGCGTGCCCAAAATAAAATGCCTGCCACGCAGGCCCAGAAAATAGGATATGCACATAATTAGTACAATTGGATAGGAAACACTCTGAAGTTTCTTTGCTCTGTTTGATACTCTCCGTATAGATTTCAAAGGCATCCAGCTCCGAGATTGCAGTACCTATGGCTTCCACTAGATGTCAACAGTCTTTATACAGAGACTGGAAGCTCTAGCCCTGAGCAGAACAGATAGGAACAGGAAATAGTCGAGGTAGCTCAGATGTCAACAAGATTTTACGGGCGCGAGACCGTGTGCGCGCCCCACTGTATTTTCCTTTTATAACGTTTAGGTTACCATCCGAGTTAAATATTATTGCTAATATTCATAAAAGGATAGCTGAGGATGCATTATAAATGGTCTTTGATTTGTTTAGGAAAAGTTTATAGGTATATTTGAACGAGTTCTCTTCACGGTTCAATGGGCGATTCGACGTTGGATTTTCTGAACATAACGCACCAACCAAACGGAGATTTATGGATATAATAAATTACTTTTTCTAACAAAATAACCATTGGATGTCTTCGTTGGACACTTGGGAAGCTCTCAGCAGAAGTTCTTCGAAAGGTAAGGGATTTATTTTAGCTCTGATATGGGTTTTGTGTGACCTGCGCTGGATATGAATTTATGCTAATGTGGAAAATATGTGGGGTGCTATCCTCAAACAATCAAATGTAGTGCTTTCGCCGTAAAGCCTTTTTGAAATCTGACAAATTGGTGATATTGCCAAGAATCAGAGCTTGTGATGACTATGCAACACTTGTATATTGATGAATGCTTAATAATTCAACATTTGGATTTTGAATTTGGCACCTTACATTTCACCGGGTAGTGTCGGGAGCGGCCCTAATTTTGTACATTTGCAATAAGAAACCATTCGCCATCTGGTGGAATTTTTCAGAAGGGCGGGAAAATGACAAAAATTTTACAATTTTATTAAATGGACACCGAATGTCCGAGAGACTTAATTTGATGACTTGCCGGAAGATCTGGCCCTGGGGCACGGTCCGAGGCTGTCGGCCTATTTTAAAAACATTTGCGGACGTCTAGTAAGGGATCGTACATTTGCAATATGCAGATCCTCATCAATCATACAGCAAATGCCATTCGCATCCCTTAGGAGTAAGACAGCAAATTACAGACTCCTCTTTTAATCTATGTATTTCTCCGAAGCTCAGTTGTCCTGAGTCAGCACAACACTGCCAGGACCTAGGATCAAGGGAGACACATGTTTTTTAATACTATATCTCTTGACACATTTATGAAAATAGTCATGGCCTCTAAACCTTCAAGCTGCATATTGGATACTATTCCAACTAAACTACTGAAAGAGCTGCTTCCTGTGCTTGGCCCTTCTATGTTGAACATAATAAACGGCTCCCTATCCACCAGATGTGTACCAAACTCACTAAAAGTGGCAGGAAGCCAAACCTTGAAAAAAGAAAAGAAGCCAAACCTTGACCCAGAAAATATTAAAAATGATCGGCCTATATCAAATCTTCCATTCCTCTCAAACATTTTTGAAAAACCTGTTGCGCAGCAACTCACTGCCTTCCTGAAGACAAACAATGTATACGAAATGCTTCAGTCTGGTTTTAGACCCCGTCATAGCACTGAGACTGCACTTGTGAAGGTGGTAAATTACCTTTTAATGGCGTCAGACAGAGGCTCTGCATCTGTTCTCGTCCTCCTAGACCTTAGTGCTGCTTTTGATACCATCGATCACCACATTTTTTTGGAGAGATTGGAAACCCAAATTGGTCGACACGGACAAGTTCTGGCCTGGTTTAGATCTTATCTGTCGGAAAGATATCAGTTTGTCTTTGTAGAGGATTTGTCCTCTGACAAATCAACTGTAAATTTCGGTGTTACTCAAGGCTCCGTTTTAGGACCACAATTGTTTTCACTATATATTTAACCTCTTGGTGATGTCTTTTGGAAACATAATGTTAACTTTTACTGCTATGCGGATGACACACAGCTGTACATTTCACTGAAACATGGTGAAGCCCCAAAATTGCCCTCCCTGGAAGCCTGTGTTCAGATTTTAAACTTTTAAACTCATACAAAACAGAGATGCTAGTTCTAGGTCCCAAGAAAAAAAAAGATCTTCTGATAAATCTGACAATTAATCTTGATGGTTGTACAGTCGTCTCAAATAAAACTTTGAAGGACCTCGGCGTTACTTTTCCATCTACGTAACATTGCAAAAATCAGAAACTTTCTGTCAAAAAAATAGGCTGAAAAATTCATCCATGCTTTTTCACTTCTAGGTTAGGCTACTGCAATGCTCTACTTTCCGGCTACCCGGATGAAGCATTAAATAAACTTCAGTTAGTGCTAAACACGGCTGCTAGAATCTTGACTAGAGCCCCCCAAAAATATCATATTACTCCAGTGCTAGCCTCTCTACACTGGCTTTCTGTTAAGGCTAGGGCTGATTTCAAGGTTTTACTGCTAACCTACAAAGCATTACATGGGCTTGCTCCTACCTATCTTTCCAATTTGGTCCTGCCATACATACCTACACATACGCTACGGTCACAAGACGCAGGCCTCCTTACTGTCCCTAGAATTTCCAAGCAAACAGCTGGAGGCAGGGCTTTCTCCTATAGAGCTCCATTTTTATGGAATGGTCTGCCTATCCATGTGAGACACGCAGACTCGGTCTCAACCTTTAAGTCTTTATTGAAGACTCATCTCTTCAGTAGGTCCTATGATTGAGTGTAGTCTGGCCCAGGAGTGTGAAGGTGAGTGGAAAGGCACTGGAGCGACGAACCGCCCTTGCTGTCTCTGCCTGGCCGGTTCCCCTCTCTCCACTGGGATTCTCTGTCTCAAACCCTATTACAGGGGCTGATTCACTGGCTTACTGGTGCTCTTAAACGTCCCTAGGAGGGGTGCGCCACTTGAGTGGGTTGAGTCACTGACATGATCTTCCTGTCCGGGTTGGCGCCCCCCTTCTTGGGGGAGATCTTCGTAGGCTATAATCAGACTTGTCTCAGGATAGTAAGTTGGTGGTTGAAGATATTCCTCTAGTGGTGTGGGGGCTGTGCTTTGGCAAAGTGGGTGGGGTTATATTCTGCCTGGTTGGCCCTGTCCGGTGGTATTCTCGGACGGGGCCAGTGTCTTCCGACCCCTTCTGTCTCAGCCTCCAGTATTTATGCTGCAATAGTTTGTGTCGGGGGGGTAGGGTCAGTTTGTGATATCTGGAGTATTTCTCCTGTCTTATCCGGTGTCCTGTGTGAAATTAGTATGCTCTCTCTAATTCTCCCTCTCTTTTTATCTCTCTCTCTCTCGCTCTCTCACTCTCTTTCTCTCTGAGGATCTGAGCCCTAGGACCATGCCTCAGAACTACCTGGCCTAATGACTCCTTGCTGTCCCCAGTCCAACTGGATGAGCTGCTGCTCCAGTTTCAACTGTTCTGCCTGCGGCTATGGAATCCTGACCTGTTCACAGGTTGTGATACCTTGTCCCAGACCTGCTGTTTTCAACTCTCTAGAGACAGCACGTGCGGTAGAGATACTCTGAATGATCGGCTATGAAAAGCCAACTGACATTTACTCCTAAGGTGCTGACCTGTTGCACCCTCTACAACCACTGTGATTATTATTATTTGACCCTGCTGGTCATCTATGAACATTTAAACATCTTGGCCATGTTCTGTTATAATCTCCACCCGGCACAGCCAGAAGAGGTCTGGTCACCCCTCATAGCCTGGTTCCTCTCTAGGTTTCTTCCTAGGTTTCGGCCTTTCTAGGGAGTTTTTCCTAGCCACCGTGCTTCTACACCTGCATTGCTTGCTTTTTGGGGGTTTAGCCTGGGTTTCTGTACAGCACTTTGTGACATCAAATCAAATCAAATTTTATTTGTCACATACACATGGTTAGCAGATGTTAATGCGAGTGTAGCGAAATGCTTGTGCTTCTAGTTCCGACCATGCAGTAGTATCTAACAAGTAATCTAACAAATTCACAACAACTACCTTATACACACAAGAGTAAAGGAATGAATACGAGTATGTACATATAAATATATGGATGAGCGATGGCTGACCGGCATAGGCAAGATGCAGTAGATGGTATGGAGTACAGTATATACACATATATATATGGGATGAGTAATGTAGGATATGTAAACATTATATAAATGGCATTGTTTAAAGTGGCTAGTGATACATTATTTCATCCAATTATAATTATTAAAGTGGCTAGAGATTTGGGTCGATGGCCGAATGGCATAGGCAAGATTCAGTAGATGGTTTAGAGTACAGTGAATACATTTGATATGAGTATGCCGGATACGTAAACATTATATACAAAATTGTTTAAAGTGGCTAGTGATACATTGTTAAATCCAATTCCTATGTTTAAAGTGGCTAGAGATTTAAGTCAGTATGTTGGCAGCAGCCACTCAATGTTAGTGATGGCTGTTTAACAGTCTGATGGCCTTGAGGTAGAAGCTGTTTTTCAGTCTCT
>QNTS01000252.1:399455-463741 GCA_003317085.1 Hucho hucho | reverse complement strand
GTTGAATTGTGACTCTACTTTGTCTCTATATTGACGCTTAGCTTGTTTGATTGCCTTGCGGAGGGAATAGCTACACTGTTTGTATTCAGTCATGTTTCCGGTAGCCTTACCCTTGTTAAAAGCAGTGGTTTGCGCTTTCAGTTTTGCGCGAATGCTGCCATCAATCCACGGTTTCTGGTTGGGGAAGGTTTTAATATTTGCTATGGGTACAACATCACCAATGCACTTGCTAATAAACTCGCTCACCGAATCAGCGTATACATCAATGTTGTTGTCAGATGCTGTCCGGAACATATCCCAGTCCACGTGCTCGAAGCAATCTTGCAGCATGGAATCAGATTGGTCGGACCAGCATTGAACAGACCTGAGAACGGGCGTTTCCTGTTTTAGTTTCTGTTTGTAGGCTGGGAGCAACAAAATGGAGTCATGGTCAGACTTGCCGAAAGGAGGGCGGAGAATAGCCTTGTATGCATCACGGAAGATGGAATAACAATGATCCAGGATTTTACCAGCCCGGGTGGCACATTCGATATGCTAGTAAAATTTCGGGAGCCTTGTTTTCAGATTTGCCTTATTAAAATCCCCAGCCACAATAAATGCAGCCTCAGGATATGTGGTTTCCAATTTACCTAGAGTGAAATGATTTTCTTTCAGTGCCGTCGATGTGTCAGCTTGAGGGGGGATGTACACGGCTGTGATTATAATCAAGGAGAATTATCTTGGTAGATAATGCGGTCTGCATTTGATTGTAAGGAATTCTATGTCAGGTGAACAAAAGGACTTGAGTTCCTGTATGTTGTTATGATCACACCACGTCTCGTTAATCATAAGTCACACACCCCCACCCTTGTTCTTACCAGATAGATGTTTGTTTCTGTCGGCGCGATGCGTGGAGAAACCAGGTGGCTGTACCGACTCAGATAACGTGTCCTGAGTGAGCCATGTTTCCGTGAAGCAAAGAAAGTTGCAGTCTCGGATGTCTCTCTGAAAGGAAACCCTCGATCTGATTTCGTCTACTTTGTTGTCCAGAGACTGTACATTGGCGATGCTGGTAAGAAGGGCTTTATAAATAAATGGGATTGATGGATTGTTATAGACCCATCCACTGTTATAGACCCATCACTGTTGTAGACCAATCCACTGTTATAGACCCATCCACTGTTATAGACAGTGGATAATCCTAGAGTCACCTCAGCAATGTCATTCTACATCTCAAACCTGAATCTCAAATCTTTATCACAATTTCTATAAGAACAGAAGGTATAGCTTTTAATTTGGTTGTAGCAAAAGCTCAAGCGAGCTTCGACTTTGTTGGTAAATATACTTTAAGGCGAGTCTTTGGGCTGGATTCAATTCGTATCGCTGAAGTATTGCTGGAGGATCTGCGTAAAAATGTTAAGGACAAATGCTGCGTTAAGGCCTACCGTGAATGCAGTCCCGCAAACGTGGGAAAATCGCATTTGATTGTCAATTGTCCTTTAAAGAGTATCTTCAGCACTACGGATCGAATACAGCCCTTTGAGTGTTTATCTTCAGCGGCACAGGTGGATGGGTTTATAATGTATTTCACATAAAGGTAACTGCCAAAATAATGGAAACACGTGAGTAAATAAGGGATACAGTACAGTATATTGAAAGTAGGTGCTTCCACACATATCTGGTTCCTGACTTAATTAAGCAATGTTGTGCATGCCATTATTTTGGCTACCATGGCCCCCAAAGGATGACATTGCCCCCATCCACAGGACACAAGTGGTCACTGAATTGTTTGAGGAGCACAAAAACAATTTTAACCATATGCCATGGCCGTCTCAGTCACCAGATCTCAGCCTAATTGAACACCCATGGTAGATTCTGGAGCGGCATCTGAGATAGCATTTTCTACCACCAATAAAATACCAAACGATGGAATTTCTTGTGGAAGAATGGTGTTGCAGCCCTCCAATAGTGTTTCAGACACTTGTAGAATCTATGCCAAGGTGCATTGAAGCTGTTCTGGTTCGTGGTGCCCCAATGCCCTATTAAGACACTTTATGTTGGTGTTTCCTTTATTTTGTCAGTTACCTGTATTTTCCTCCACTAAAATTGCCTCTTGAGACTGACAGATACAAAGCAACAACAAAAGCTCAAGTGATATTAATTTTTATTTATGAGCCTCGCTGAATTGGGTTGTGTCTGGCACACTGAGAAAGTGCCATGCTAAAACTCAGAGGTGAAACCTTGCAGCATTGTGTAAGGAGCTGGATGATCTGAATACACAATAGCTTCAGACACAATAGCTTCAGACACATTCAGTATGGTCCTTTGGAGACGGAGAAATTGAAAACGAAAGCACAGGTGCTGTCTTAGTACGTTTGGGGATCACACTTCATCAAAGAGTTTTAAAAGTGTCACGAAATACCAATGCCATTGAGTGTATGTTGCTCAGTGCAGGCGAGGCCTGACAACCCCACTTACCTAAGGTATCAGTTATGTTTCTCTCTAAGGTGAGTCGATTCATATCATTGAGGGAAAGCAATAGAAAACAGGTTATGTTACCTTGTCTCCACAGTCCAATGTTAGACAATGTAATGTGCAGCGTGTGTGTGCTGGTTCTTTCACACAAATGTACAGTGATTTGTCCTTGAACTAGCGATGAACCAACTATCTAGTTGGCCCAATAATGAAAAGCAGCTATTCTATATACTGTTAAAGCACCATGTTCTCTCTGACTAAATCCCAAATCACCCCCTTCCCTTCGCCACTCGGCCCTCCCATTTGCACATTCACGCGCGCCACCGCCATTTGCGCATTCACGTGTCCCAAAGCTGAGGGAGTGAAAATTATAGAGGGTGTAGCGGCTAACTAGACCCTTAGATAGCCACTTAGACTGAACCAGCAAGCCTGCCGGCCTCAGTGTGAAGTGCTATCCCAGAACCCAATGCCATATGTTTGAAGTTTGCGCAATTTCATACAAAATATTGATTTTGAGATTTGACATGTAACAGACAAAATAGTTCCCGAATTAAATATTAAACGACGGGGGAGATTTGTTCATTAGAATTTCATGCTAGTTTTATTATTTAAAAGTGGAACATGAATTGCATAATTCAAGTCAGGAGTGTGTCCCGAAGTTGATGAGTTTATTGATCCCATCCCCACTCTCTGGAAGTCACCCTCAGAGTTTTGTCAGCAACACGTGACAACGGAGGGCACCGAGCGAGTTGGTTGTCTCTCTCTCTCTCTCACTCACACTCAAAGACATGAATGACAGAATATTACAAACTTAACAAGTTTATGCATATGCCTTGATTTACTTACGTACATGCGCTTATCTTTTAATGGATATTCCTAATCCAAATATCTACATTATGATCAATATAATGATATTGACAATAAGCTCATTATCTACCTAACGGATCCTTCATATCTCCCTTATTCATCTATTTTCGAAATATCTGCAGTGAAGCTGGACCTTCTGCTCACCCATGCTCCTCCATGACCCTGTTATCATGAGGTCATAGAGTTGCTATCAGGCTTAGCCAATTATATTACCTTCATAAATTCAAGTTAAACTAGAACATACTGTATTTCCTTTTTGCTTTAGATGGAGCTCATGTCCAAACGTGTTAGTGCAGATAATTTTCCATACAAAGTTTACCTAGATGTGGGTACAATGATACAATGATACATATTCAGCGTTTGAATTACAACAAATAGCCTCCGGTGTTGTCGTGCTTACTGATCAAAAATGCCTGCATGTCTGACAGCTCCATTTTGAAGAGAGGTAAATAATGTATATGTTTTATATAACCTGCTGAGCGTGTGAAATCATCAATAAATAAATGAGTTATTCCCTTGTTTTTAAAATATTATATCAATATGAATGTTTCATTACTCATCTTACGTGATTTCGTGAATTTATTTAGGCTAAACTCTGAGAGATATTGTTCAAATATTGTGGACAGCAGTACGTCTCCACAGATTCTTCAGTCTGTAGTAGGACCCTAGAAGGAATGCTAAATACTGTATGTTGTTGTTATAGACTAGCACTCATTTCACATTTTTCATTAAGATAATCTCTAATGGTAAATGTATAAGGTTACTCCCACTTGCAGAGTCAAAACGTTTCTGAGCTCATTTAATTAAGGGGAATTGATATCAAACCGATTCTCTTAAGACAGTCTACAGAGGTTGATGTCGATCCCCTCTCTTCAGGAGAAGTGTTTGCTGAACACTTGAGTGACTAGAAGGGCTTTTCATCTAGCTAAGTGCCTCTGTTTATGTAATAGGTTTCTTTGTGAATGTGATTTTGTGGTAGATTTAATAAATTGATTATTATTATTACAATATGCATAAGCCACCCCTGTAATGGCTTTGTGTCCTCCTCCGGTCCCTGTGGTATGTAAGACAATGAAAAGCTGTCCTCTAGCCTGCTTGTTGTTAGCAGAGGAAAATAACCGCAAGTCAGAGGCAATAGATGCTTATGGAGGTTGTTTTCCTCTACATTATGCTCAATGGGAGACACAAGATGATGATACTGCAGTTTTCACATGACATCACTGTTTGTGCAATACCACAGTGGGCCTATATTAATACTTATTTGATTGAGTCAATGTTTGAGTGATTATACTGAAAGTCAAGTTATTTTTAGTTGACATGTTGATGTGATAAACAACATGTGGGAGGTATGGAGTAATCATAAAATCATTTATTACAGAAACCACTAGCTGTTGATATTTTTATTTTTGTTATGTTTACTCAATCAACTATCCTAAGCACCATAACACACGGTCTTGGGCCCTGGGTGGTCTTGACAAAATGTACATCCTTATGATCAAACCACCTCTTCACAGTAGTGCCATCCTAACCAATATCAGTGTTATCCTCCATGTGGGAGCTCAGCATATGCGTGGGAGCCCAGCTCACATTAAAACAACGTTTAAATACACTTTTGCCTAGTTTTTATTACCCAACCCACAGGTCTATCAGCAACCCTCGCCAATCGTTAGAGTATGTGTTTGGGGTTCTAAGGCTGTGTTTACACAGGCAGACCAATTCTGATCTTTTGTCCACTAATTGGTCTTTTGACCAATCACATCAGATCTTTTCACCTCAGATCTTTTTAAGAGCTAATCTGATTGGTCAAAAGACCAATTAGTGAGAAAAATATCAGAATTGGGCTGCCTGTGTAAATGCAGCCCAAGAGACCTGTATAGCATTGTGATGGGTCCCAAGGTGAAAGAGGGAGAAAGGCCCCAATATTAATCTAACCCTAACCCGCGAGTCAAGACAAATGGCCCTTGTTTATGCCAGGCTTTGCTGTCCAGCAGTATCCATTTCATTTCCAAGTCGGCAAATCTACCAACTACGCCAAAACTGTGAAAGTTAAATAAACTGTAATTGAAGGAGTCTTTATTCACCAATAAGTGACAGGCCCAATCCCTTGAGAGGACGGTGGCTTCGCAGATGACAATGCTGCCATCTTTCTTGACAAAGGGTATTTTATCAAGTGCAAATATTCGGCCTCCAATCAATTCTTCACCGCTTCGTCCGCTCTTAGCTTCTACAGGCGGCTAGAGGATAATGAAAAAGAGAGTAGCCACTGAGATAACACTCATTGTTGATGTTCGAGTGGTAGCGAGTGTCACATGGCGCGGCTGTCAAATTAAGGACGATTTACCTGTCAGTGTCAAAAGAATAGCAGTAAAACTGATCAGAAGGGGAAGTGGCATCCCATAATACCGTGAAGTCATCCTGTCGCCGTGGTGATAATTAAACCAGTGCCTCATAGCAATACCTCATCACCTGTTTGGGTTCAGGTAAGAGACATGCAGTGACCTCGCTACAATAAAGGAAATTGAGAAAATATTCTAAAGAAATTTGACTTCTCTAAAATAACCAGAAACCGTATAGTATCTACAATAACACGATACACTATAGTATCTACAGTAACAAGATACAGTATAGTATCTACAATAACAAGATACAGTACAGTATCTACAATGAGATACAGCATAGTATCTACAGTATCAGGATATAGTATAGTATCTAAATTAACAAGATACAGTATAGTATCTACAATAATGAGATACAGTATAGTATCTACAATAACAAGATACAGTATAGTATCTACAGTATCAAGATACAGTATAGTGTCTACAGTAATAGGATACAGTTTAGTATCTAAATTAACAAGATACAGTATAGTATCTACAATAATGAGATACAGTATAGTGTCTACAATAACAAGATACAGTATAGTATCTATCATAACAAGATACAGTATAGTATCTACAATAATGAGATACAGTATAGTATCTACAATAACAAGATACAGTATAGTGTCTACAGTAACAGGATACAGTATAGTATCTAAATGAACAAGATACAGTATAGTATCTACAACAACAAGATACAGTATAGTATCTACAATAACAAGATGCAGTATAGTATCTACAATAACAAGATGCAGTAGGTTTAACAGGAACTTACTGTATAACATGCCTGCAATATCGGAAGATTAACTTTTAACACACAAAACTGCTTTTATCATTTCTGAACGGTGACAGCAAACTATCACATTAACAATATTCATGCTCGACCTTTGTCTTGCAGCCTTTGCAAGTATTTTACATCCACTGTTGTAGATGCTATTTGCTAATGACATGCCCGTCACTAGAGACACACACATACATATCCCCCTAATAGCTGTAGATAATGTATTCTCCACACAGTAACATCGTGACAGACAGGAATACAGCAGTATATTGTCTAAATGCCTGCAGCAGTGTAAGTAAGTGATGGCTGATTCTGATCTGCAGTGTTGCTGCTAGGGAGAGCATTGTGTACACTTTAACTCCTGGCTGTAGCTTCTGTAGCTGGCTGAAGCAGGAGTAATGTATCAATTTTTGTCAGACAGTGTACAGTGATGCGGTTTGCTGGCTCCTTAACGACTTCAGTGCTGATGAATTAGGAGAAACTGGAGTTGGGCTTTTTAAACACTTTTCCCCAACACTGTTGACATTGTTTTTCAGCACTGGTTTTCCCAAAACTATATTTTTCTCTCCACTGTTTTAATACTGTAATACTTGGACAACTGTAATGAAGAAGGAATGATCTACATAACATCATTTTAAAACCCATCAATCTATCAATCACATTTATTTTATAAAGGCCTTTTTACATCAGCAGTTGTCACTATGTGCTTATACAGATAGCCAGCCTAAAACCCCAAAGAGAAAAAAAATGCAGATGTGGAGGCACAGAGGCTAGGAAAAACTCCCTAGAAAGGCAAGAATCTAGGAAGGAACCTAGAGAGGAACTAGGCTCTGAGGGGTGGCTCCTCTTCTGGCTGTGCCGGTTGGAGATTATAAGAGTACATGGCCATAAATGCTAGATCATTCTTCAAGCTGTTCAAACGTTCATAGATGACCAGCAGGGTCAAATAATATAAACAGCGTTTATAGAGGGTGCAACCGGTCAGCACCTTAGGAGTAAATGTCAGTTGGCTTTTCACAGCCAAGCGTTCAGAGGTCGAGACAGCAAGTGTGCGAAAGAGAGTGAGAGAGAAATCTGTGGTTCCCTTCAAAGTAGTTTGGTTTTGATTGGTCAAGATGACATCCATACAAGCATTATACTCCAATTTCTACCTCAACATAGTGAAAAAAACTAAAGCCTAAATGTAGGCAAATTTTGCTGTGGGGCAAAGAGGAGTTTCAGGACATTTCCCCCCACGTGTTTCCATGGCTTTTCCATTAATTTGGTCGAGTTCCACTGACCTAATTACTGCAAAATAAGATTTCTTATTTTCCCTTTCCCACAATCTTGATTCCCTTTCAGATTTCAAAGGTAATACCATAATAGGTGTTCAACATTTGTACCAAAAAACGGCAAACCAGCTCAATAGAATCTGATGTAAAGCAATGAACACAAGAGAAAACTATTAAAACTAACATTGCAGAATAAATATCTAAACCAATAAATAAGCACACAAACTGTAACAAATTTAACAAAACCCAATTACATTCCCTACAAACCTGCAGCAGTACAGAAAAATATATTTTCAAAACAGGTCTTGCCTCTGAAGGATGTCTGAAGAACAGCAGTGCTGAATGATTGACGACCAAAGCTAAAATGCCAACGCATGTTTCCTGCTCATAGGGCGAAAGGAGCTTCGAGGCTCATGGGATGAATGGTTGTAATCCACCGTTCTAATGGCCTTACATGTCAAAGGAAAGTCTTTCCGAAGAAATTCAGGAGAAATAAAAGGAATTATACATGTGGATGAACTCTCAGTGACCTTTTAGCTCAGCTAGTTCAGCTTTGTCTGCCAGTGGCGGCAGTGGAGGAGTCACCTTAGGAACTGGTGGTGGCAGAGATGACACAAAGAAAAAACACTTTAATGTTCCCGTTATCTGTCACTACGTTAGTCTTGTGTCCTTTTAATAAGTATTTGAACAAAGCCGGCGTAACATTGAGAACATCAAAGTGAGTTGTCAACAACAAACAAAATAGGGACAGTCAGATGAGTGAGGATGATGCAATTGTCGTTCAACAAAACAAAGTGTCTTCATGTCAGGAAGAATGCTTCATGCATCATAACAACGTTAGATTGTCGCTACTGCAACAGCTTGCTATGACAATGGCTATAATACTCCTATTAAAATGTAACTCCATTCTTGTTACAATGTAACAAGGGACTACAGACACAGAAGCTCCATCCCTTTCCGTTACTACTCAACACAATTATATACACGATCATGGGAATCACTTTCCTTGTGCAACAAACAATCTCTAAACATTCCCGTCCTTCTCTCCTCTCACTCTCCTGTGGATCGTCACATGCCGACTCCAGGCACGACAATGTGGGATAACTTGGCATGGTGCATTCGGTGCTTAATCATCCACCCATCTCCGCTTACCGCCAGACTGGCTACACCTGCTGCCAGGGGACCTGTGCGTGCCTTCAAGCCGCTGGCTGACTGGATCTCCTGCTACTCCTGCTGATGACAGCTTTCGGAGGACTGCATTGCACAGCAGTGTAGTGGAGGAAACTAGCTACTTGCTAGCATGCACACTATTGTGTGTACAGTATTTCACTACAGTAGGGAATTCAAGTGGTGGAACTTGACTCAACAGTTGGTTTCTAACTTCTAAATGAAGCTGATGAAATGTGTTGATAGTGGGATAATTTGATAAGACTGATGTGGATGGGATGGTGGTTTAAAATCATTGTCTTGTGTAGTTTTTACTCTAGACACCTTCTCAGATGAGTGGAAAGTCAACACAAAGTTGTGTTGTTCCCTTCTTGTATGGAAATAATGTTTGAGAGATAATGTTTGAGGAGATTACCATGAAACTCTATGAGAGTCCATATGCTTTGCAGAGATAGAACGCACTAAGAATAGACGCCAGCATTGGTACTTGATAAACTATTTAACTCCAAAATAGTTACTTGTCTTTGTCACACTGATGGGCCTTATACAATATACTCATCAGTAATAACAACTGACATGTACAACAATGTGGGATCATCTTGATGAGTCATACAAAAATGATATCCACGGATCATAAATGGTTGATTCCACTTTTCTCGTTACATTCAAAGGGCAAACAATAGAAATAATCCCATGATGTTTATGGCTAGTGTCGTCTGTTGCAAAGAATTTAACAGTTGAGATGCAGGTAAAATGAAATGTGTTTTTAGGAATAAGGCCTGTTTTTATTTTGAAGCCAGAAGGAGGCTAGTATCAACTACATTTATGCCTTTACTAGACTATGGGGATATTTTATATATGAATGCTTCCGCTCAGTGTTTGAGATCAACTGACACCCTTTACCATGGCACATTGAGATTTATTTTAAACTGCCAAACCCTTACGCACCATTGCACTTTGTATACCAGGGTTGGCTGGCCTTCTCTAGTCACTAATGGGCTCAGTCACAGGTACACTTTTATTTACAAAGCCATTTTGAGTTTACTACCATTTTATTTGGGCATTTTTATTGTTCAGAAATGTGGTGGGTACTCTCTTCGTTTGCAGGACTTTATCCTGCTAACTGTTCCAAATGTCCGAACTGAATTTGGTAAAAGGGCTTTTATGTACTCTGCGCCATCGGGTTGGAACGCCTTACAAAAAACTTTTAAACTGGAAGAACTTGTCCAAATTGGTGTTTTTACATCACTGATGAAGGTTTTTGAGACTGATTCCCTGACCTGTCAATGTTTTTAATTTGTTGTTTTATGATTTTGTAATACTCTTGTGAATTCTATGTTTTTTACTAGATTACTTGTGGTTTTTCATGTTGTCTGTAATTGTGTATTGACTTGGTGCTGCCTATCTTGGCCAGGACGCTCTTGAAAAAGATATTTCAAATATCAATGAGCCCTTCCTGGTTAAATAAAGGTAAAAAACAAAAAATAATAATAATTATCACCAATTCTGTGTTTTTTTTTTATTTCAAGCAGGGGTGGCGTTGTGTAAATCTGGTTTGATATTTAGAAAATGATGCCCATCTTAACAGTTAAACCCTTTGTGCAAGACAGATACATTGTATAGCCATAAATTATCTAAATGAAGAATATGTATATATATACTGTATATATACTGTATGTATATATGGCTCACCTCTTTTAATGAATAGAAAATAACTATTTACACACTTGCTTAACACATACATCTCATTCTTAATAACAACATGCACAAGTCAAGGACCTCATTAAAAACAAAGTTGGACTCTTTCTATAAGTAACATCTTGCTTTTTAACACGCTTTTAAGAACTGATAACAGGCCATGACTAGATCTCCTGTGTTCGGCATTGTATTCTTACTACAAGCCTGTGGAAAGTTAATATACATATATTATATACAGAGCGATAACAGATATCTAAAGAAAATATGGTACCATTTCAATAATATTCCCTGTTAGATTGGAGACCTAGACATGATGGCCCATACAGACAAAAACTGTTATACCTCATGAAAAGTAAAACATTAAGAAATGTACATAACTCTCCTCATAGGTTTTGATAAAGGCTTTGATAAAAGAAGACAATCACTAATTGAAAATGTAACGTTTCTTTGTAATCCAAATTGTGTAGCAGTAGGCCTAAGAAGCTCATATTTGTAATTGAATCATGTCTCGTTGAGTGGATTACAGATTCGCCGCATAGATGCTATCAAGCAAGACACCAATGCAAGTCAATATAAATCAGGTCCTTAGAAAACTATTAACATTGGGGTTGTGTTTGAGAAATTACAAAAGAAACCAAAAAAGAGGGAACCCTCAAAATGGCAATACTTTAAGTCTGTACACATTTGTTTCATTCCTTCCTCAGCTTTACATGCTAGTACAGTTAGGAATCTCCCTTGTGCTCTCGCAGGCATTTCCAATTCGCCCTGGGGTGGAGAGAAAAAAACACAACATAAGAACAACATAGGTTAGTCCACTGGTAGTAGAGGCTTAGATGTCTGTGAAACAAATACCAACCTTGACATTGATACTGCCTGTTAATTATTGGGGTTTCATTACAATGTCTTATCAAAAGCTCTTAAGCTGTTGTTTCATATGTGGGACATTAGTGGCTGACCCATTGGTTTGTTTGTTTCCTTATTTCCTTCTGAAGATACAGTACCAGTTAATTCCATGTAAAGAAACAATTAAGATTTTATACACTGCAGGTCAAAAGTCAACACTGTTATACATGGAGATATGACCCATATGTGTTCAAGTCCAATACAATTAGCTTCGACAATATATGTGTAATATTGGTGGATCTTTCTCAACAAGGAAGTTCAAAGTCACCTAATCAGAAACTTGCTAATAACACAATAAACAACGATTTATCAGACTATGTATCTTACGTTGAACCCTGGTATCCATCTCCTTCTCCATGACTTCTTTGGCCATAGAGAACTGGTCTTAGGCGGGCTGTGGTCTTAGGCGGGCTGTCACTCTGGCTGACCGAACCGATCATCTCCTGCTCTTTCTCCTGGTTCACCTCCACATCTATGTTAATCCAGGTGATTTTGGTAAATGTAGACAGACAACAGCCATGTTACAATAGGGAATGACTATTCAATGATGGTGTGTCCCTTTGGCAGCACTTCTCAAAGAAGAACATTACCGTTCAAAAGTTTGGGATCACTTAGAAATGTCCTTGTTTTTGAAAGAAAATCACATTTTTGTGTCCATTAAAAAAACATCAAGATTGATCAGAAATACAGTGTAGACATTGTTAATGTTGTAAATGACTATTGTAGCTGGAAACTGAAGATTTTTTATGGAATATCTACATAGGTGTACAGAGGCCCATTATCAGCAACCATCACTCCTGTGTTCCAATGGCATGTTGTGTTAGCTAATCGAAGTTTATCATGCGTTTATCACTGTGTACTACTCCCTTCACAGAACAGCGCAAACTGGCTTTAGCTTCTTAGGGAGCGGCTCCCGAGGTGACGGTTTTGGAGAGTCTGGTGTGCCCAAAGTAAAATGCCTCCCACTCAGGCCCAGAAAATAGGATATGCACATAATTAGCACTATTGGATAGGAAACACTCTGAAGTTTCTAAAAGTGTTAACATAATGTCTGTGAGTATAACAGAACGGATACAGCAGGCGAAAACCCGAGGAATTTCTGTCCTGGAAAAAAGTGTTTTTGACACATTGCCTCATTTTGAACCCCTCCCTATTGAAAACAGCCATTTCTGGGAGTAAGATTGCAGTACCTATTGCTTCCACTGGATGTCAACAGTCTCTAGACAGTGTTTGGTGATGTTTAGTTGCTCTGGATGGTAATAGAAGAAGAATTTCAAACTAGTCATCAGATGTAAACAGAAGAGGAAGCGCGTTCACAGGCTCGCGCGCACTGTGGTTTTTTCCTTTCCTATCGTCCAGTTTATAATCCGGTTGAAATATTATAGTAAATATACATAAAAGTGTTCCTAAGGATACATTATCAATGATGTTTGATTGTTCTTGGACAAGTGTATAGGTATAGGTTGAACGCGTTCTCTTCACGGTTCAATGGGCGAGTGGACGCTGTATTTTATGAACATAACGCGCCAACCAAACTGAGATTTATGGATATAATACATAACTTTTTCTAACAAAAGAACCATTGGATGTCTTCGTTGGTCACTTGGGAAGCCCTCAGCAGAAGTTCTTGAAAAGGTAAGGGATTTGTTTTCGCTGTGAAATGTGTTTTGTGTGAACCGTGATGGTTTATGAATTTATGCTAATGGAAAAATATTGGAGGTGCTACCCTCAAACAATCAAATGTAGTGCTTTCGCCGTAAATCTGACAACGCTGTGATATTGCCAAGAAGCAGAGCTTTTGATGACTATGCAACACTTGTATATTGATGAATGTTTAATAATTCAACTTTTGGATTTTGAATTTGGCACCTTGCATTTCACCGGGTAGTGTCGGGAGCTAGCGCCCCACCACTCCGTAAGTAGTTAACCAGAATAGAAAAAGGAGTGGGAGGCCCCGGTGCACAACTGAGCAAGAGGACAAGTACATTGGAGTGTCTAGTTTGAGAAACAGACGCCTCACAAGTCCTCAACTGGCAGCTTCATTAAATAGTACCCGCAAAACACCAGTCTCAACGTCAACAGTGAAGAGGCGACTCCGGGATGCTGGCATTCTAGGCAGAGTTGTAAATAAATGTAATGAAGCTGCCAGTTGAGGACGTGAGCCATCTGTTTCTCAAAAAATCCATCCTTCCTTTCCTCCATTGTCCTCCTCCAATCTTCATACACCAAGGATGATGACAAACATATAATGCATTTAAAAACAGAACAAAACATGTGCTTGGCTTATCTAATCCAAATATGGCTCATGAAGACATTATCTCCAGTAAATTACATTGCATTTCTGACATCACAAAAATAAACAAACACAGCTAAAAAAACAGGAGAATATGTAGAGAAAATAATGATCTCTTGATACTGTCACACCCTGATCTGTTTCACCTGTCCTTGTGATTGTCTCCACCCCCCTCCAGGTGTCGCCCATCTTCCCTATTATCCCCTGTGTATTTATACCTGTGTTCTCTGTTTGTCCATTGCCAGTTCGTCTTGTTTGTCAAGTCAACCAGCGTTTTTCATCTCAACTCCGCCTGCTTTCCCAGTCTCTCATTTTCCTTGCCCTCCTGGTTTAGACCCTTGCCTGTCCTGACTTTGAGCCCACATGCCTGACCACTCTACCTGCCCCTGACCATGCCTGCCGACATGTACCTTTGCCCCACCTCTGGATTGTTGACCTCTGCCTACCCTGACCCTGAGCCTGCCTGCCATCCGGTACCGTTGCCCCACCTCTGTTTTACTGACCCCTGCCTGGCTTGACCTGTCTATTGCCTGTCCCTGAATATTAAACCATTGTCAATTTGACGTGTCTGCATCTGGGTCTTACCTTGATTCCTGATTCATACTAACTTCTTTCCTTACCCACAGTTAGCTGTGTGATGTAAATGATTACTCTTGCTTCTGGCTTTAGTTCAAACTCCACCAGATTCTGCTTCAGAGCACTGGCAAGTATCTCAGAGATCTGTTGAAGGAGATGAAAGAAACATAATTTAGTCAAACAATTATCACCCTTTACAGCTCTTTCAATTCACACACACTGCATAATTAAATGATATTTGCCATCTTGTCATGATACCGACCACTTTGGTTCAATTGTCTCAGTTGTCGCCGCATAGAATTAATGTGTCTGTGTGTGTCATTTCAGCCATGACAATGCATTTATCCTATTGTGTGAATTGGCATGAAGGATTGGAAACAATTTGTCATGCATGCCATGACAGAATTACAATGACACTCAAAATGTCAGTGTCCAATCTAACTATCCCATACCTGCTCTAGCTCCACCTCGCTCTTTTTATTGCCCTCTGATTGGTTCTTGTGTGGTAACTGGAAGAGCTCAGCGGCCGTTGGCACACCTGGAAACACTGTAACCAACAGCTGATCCTCTGGAAAGTCTGACACCTGTTGACAATGGACAATACTGCTACAATAAGTTCATACTTGTATGATATTCTTAGTCTACAGTCAGAAACACTGCCCTTAGACTATATACATATTTAACATGTTTGAAATCAAAGGAGAGGGAGGGGACAATGAAATAGCTTTGGGCTTGACCAACATGTGTTAATAACCAATACAACCTCCATGTAAACAATGCTACAATATGTCACCAAACCAAAAGATGACAACATTAATACAACAACATTAAGTCAACATTAACTTTCTTTTTTTGCTAAGACTTTATTTGACACATAGCATCATAATACGTTATGCGGTTATAACCATGTCATACTATGTCATAACATTTGACATAACTTGTGATAACACTGTCATGACACATATATTTAGAATTGTTGTGACATACAGTACCAGTCAAATGTTTGGACACACCTACTCATTCAAAGGTTTTTATTTATTTTTACTATTTACTACATTGTAGAATAATAGTGATGACATAAAAACTATGAAATAACAAATATGGAATCACATAGTAACCAAAAAAGTGTTAAACAAATCAAAATATATTTTATGTTTGAGATTCTTCAAAGTAGCCACCCTTTGCCTTGATGACAGCTTTGCACACTCGTGGCATTCTCTCAACCAGCTTCATGAGGTAGTCACCTGGAATGCATTTAAATTAACGAATGTGCCTTGTTAAAAGTTAATTTGTTGAAATTGTTTCCTTCGAAATGCGTTTGAGGCAATCAGTTGTTTTGTGACAAGGCAGCGGTGGTACAGTATACAGAAGATAGCCGTATTTGGTAAAAGACCAAGTTTATATTATGGCAAGAACAGCTCAAGTAAGCAAAGAGAAATGACAGTCCATCATTACTTTAAGACATGACGTAAAGTCAATATGGAACATATCTCTTTACAGTTTTGATGTCTTCACTATTATTCTAGAATGTAGAAAATAGTAAAAATAAAGAAAAACCCTTGAATGAGTAGGTGTGTCCAAACTTTTGACTGGTACTGTATATTAAAATATTTTATGTCTGGTTATGACATATATGTAAGTGTATCAAAGCCCACAAAACCTACCACAGAACGCAAACCGATCCAATCTACTGGCAAATATTATGTTATATAACATTTCCTAAAATTGGCAATTTTACTACCATTGTAATTGTACACACATTGATGTCAAACATGTGCCTAGCCCAATGCTATGTTGCTGATGACTGGGATGAATGCAGGATAAGGACAAAACACCCTCTTTGGAACTTATAACTGACATATGGTCATGTACAGTGAGGGAAAAAAGTATTTGATCCCCTGCTGATTTTGTACGTTTGCCCACTGACAAAGAAATGATCAGTCTATAATTTTAATGGTAGGTTTATTTGAACAGTGAGAGACAGAATAACAACAAAAAAATCCAGAAAAACGCATGTGAAAAATGTTATAAATTGATTTGCATTTTAATGAGGGAAATAAGTATTTGACCCCCTCTCAATCAGAAAGATTTCTGGCTCCCAGGTGTCTTTTATACAGGTAACGAGCTGAGATTGGGAGCACACTCTTAAAGGGAGTGCTCCTAATCTCAGTTTGTTACCTGTATAAAAGACACCTGTCCACAGAAGCAATCAATCAATCAGATTCCAAACTCTCCACCATGGCCAAGACCAAAGAGCTCTCCAAGGATGTCAGGGACAAGATTGTAGACCTACACAAGGCTGGAATGCGCTACAAGACCATCGCCAAGCAGCTTGGTGAGAAGGTGACAACAGTTGGTACGATTATTCGCAAATGGAAGAAACACAAAAGAACTGTCAATCTCCCTCGGCCTGGGGCTCCATGCAAGATCTCACCTCGTGGAGTTGCAATGATCATGAAAACGGTGAGGAATCATCCCAGAACTACACGGGAGGATCTTGTCAATGATCTCAAGGCAGCTGGGACCATAGTCACCAAGAAAACAATTGGTAACACACNGTCCTGGAGTGGCCTAGCCAGTCTCCAGACCTTAATCCCATAGAAAATATGTGGAGGGTGCTGAAGGTTCGAGTTGCCAAACGTCAGCCTCGAAACCTTAATGACTTGGAGAAGATCTGCAAAGAGGAGTGGGACAAAATCCCTCCTGAGATGTGTGCTAACCTGGTGGCCAACTGCAAGAAACATCTGACCTCTGTGATTGCCAACAAGGGTTTTGCCTCCAAGTACTGAGTCATGTTTTGCAGAGGGGTCAAATACTTATTTCCCTCATTAAAATGCAATTCCATTTATAACATTTTTCACATGCGTTTTTCTGGATTTTTTATTTTTTTTTCATTAAAGTTATAGACTGATCATTTCTTTGTCAGTGGGTAAACGTACAAAATCAGCAGGGGATCAAATACTATTTTCCCTCACTGTACGTGATAGACCTATCTGGCTAATAGTATTACCCTTACAACAACTAAACAATTCCATATTTTGGAATCAAAGTTTGTTTGTTCACAACATTATGTACATGTATACCTAGCGTGATAACCGCTAACATTAGCTAGCCTACCATAGCTAGCTAGTTGTTGTTAGTTGTCAATGGGTTTTTGTTACATTTAACACTCAAGACTCTTCAATAATTATTTTGTACAAGTAGCACTACGACTTGAGAGCTAGCTTTAGAATTATTATAATTTTTTTTTAATGGGATTGTAATGTGTTTGAGAACGTGTGAAAGTGTTTGCTGTCCCGTATACAGTATATTTGGTATGAAGTTTAAGTTTTTTGCTTTCTTTAGTGGTGTCACTGCATTGCAGCATTCTCTATTATGTTCATCTGCTGCATCCAAGGGAAAGGAAAGGAAAAAAAACATTTGAATAAATAATACAATTCAGAGTTAAATCGTTTGATGTTGTTGTAATTACTTTTTTCATAAAATTTTGAATAACTTATGGAAAAAACATACTGTCATGAAGCATTATGACCATCCTGTGTGACTTTACTTGGACTAAGAAAATATTGTTTAGGACACTGTCATGAAGCATTTTGACCATCCTGTGTCTCTTTACTTGGACTAAGAAAATACACTTCATGACACTAGAAAATGTAATATTTCATAAATATACTGTTTACAAGAAGGCTACGGTGTAATGGAATGATTTGCTTTGTGTGGTAGGTTTTGTGGGTTTTGACACTCTTATGTAGATGTCATAACCAGCCATAAAATAATACATATGTCACAACAGGTCTAAATATATGTGCCATGACAATGTTCTGACCATATAATGAGAGTTTGTTGTTTCAGCTGTTATGACCTTCTATGACATGGTTATGACCGTGTCATAATGTGTTATGACCCTAGGTGTCAAATAAAATGTTACCCTTTTTTCAATCCAATCTCAACCTCCATGTTTCGCGAAAGTGTATTTATTTCTTGATGGTAAAAGTACGTCTTGTCAAACAGCAATTTTTCCATGACTTCAAAATAGCTACTACTAAATATTTTTCTTTATAATGACCTTTATCCACTTTAGATTACAAGCGAGGCACGGGTTCCAACCAGCAATACGTGTCCATTTTAAAAGCCACTAACATTTCTATGGGTTCTTTATAGGGCTATCGGCGAACAATGGAGTGACGTAGTCGGCAAGTCACATACACATGAAGCACATATATTATCAAGCCTTAAAATCACTAATTGAGTAGCAAAGTAGTGGACAAACAGAGAGCAAAGGAATGACTTGCAGTGAGGGGAAAGAGTTATAGACTGAATTGGAGAGGGAAGGGGATAGGATGCAATAGCCCCTGTAAAAATCAATACACATGTTTGTTCTCTTTGCGATTACTCATTAGTCTAAAAAGAATTCTGGCTCTGAGTGCTTGGGTAGCGCTGGGGGTATGCCCCACAAACTCATTGGCTGAAGTGAAACATCTGATCTGGGTTAAGGGAGGAGAGTAGGTGAGTCAGACAGTCAGATGAGTGAGCGTTTGAGGGAATTTTGTCCAAGCCCAAATTTGTCTGAAAATCCACCTCTGCAGGGCTGTATCTTGTCGCTATAATATTTTAACAGCAAATGTTTTTGGAGCGGCTTCCTCACAATCTTACTGTATGCAAAGCTAAATAAATAAGATTAAACAGTTGTCAATTACTAATTACTATTATAAACACACCATGAAGTGGATTCTGTTTTTCATTCGTCGTGAACAATACTGCGTTATTACATCTTCATAACTCCTTCCATAGTGCATTATTTCCAACAATGTTGTAGGTTATGATGATTCACCTATAACTATCATTTTATTGTGTGATGTTAAGAACAGTCGTCACCCAGGAAAGGAAGGGGCGCGAGAGCGAGAAAGGAATGCCCAGAAGAAGTGCACTCTCTTGGGGAAAAAAGAGAACATGTTAACTTTTTCCACCACACTGAGAGGTGCATTAAACAGGTGGTGGTGAAACCAGAGAGGGCATCCGCAAAACATACAAAATTATATTAATTTGCCAACAGTCACTGTCTGGAACCTGAGAGGGAGCCTTCGGCCATCTTCCATGTTCACAGGGGGAGGAAAGAAGAAGCCAGAAAACACGGAGCTGGAATGACTTCTGAAAATAACTTAAAATAGCCTCTATTACTAAAACCTCTATTAGGCGGTGTGTTCGAATCAGCCGAGGAGCAAAAGTGCAGCCCCAACTCTCACTATTGTCAGCCATAGAGCTGTACTGTAGTACGGCAACACTACAATTTAATGGACCCTGACTTGAATTGCGATGTTGATGCCCCTTCTCCTTCTCTTTATCTTCAAATCAAATCAAACTGTATTTGCCACATGCGCCGAATACAACAAGTGTAGACTTTACCGTAAAATGCTTACTTACAGGCCCTTAACCAACAGTGCCGTTCAAGAAGAAAATATTTCCCAAGTAGGCTAAAATGAAAAGTAAAAATAAAAAGTAACACAATAAGAATAACAATAACGAGGTTATATACAGGGGGCACCGGTACCGAGTCAGCGTGCAGGGGTACAGGCTAGTTGAGGAAATCTGTACATGTAGGTGGGGGCAAAGTGACAAACAAACAGCGAGTAGCAGCAGTGTACAAGAGGGGGGGGGTCAATGTAAATTGTCCGGTGGCGATTTTTGTGAATTGTTTAGCCGTCTAACGGCTTGGGGGTAGAAGCTGTTGAGGAACCTTTTGGTCCTAGACTTGGTGCTCCGGTACCGCTTGCCATGCGGTAACAGAGAAAACAGTTTATAATTTATAACGTTGGAAATTTTCTGGGCTTTCCTCTGACACCACCTATTATATAGGTCCTGGATGGCAGGAAGCTTTGCCCCAGTGATGTACTGGGCCATTCGCACTACCCTCTGTAGCGCCTTACGGTCAGATGCCGAGCAGTTGCCATACCAGGCGGTGATGCAACCCGTCAGGATGCTCTCAATGGTGCAGCTGTAAAACCTTTTGAGGATCTGGGGACCCATGCCAAATCTTTTCAGTCACTCTTCACGACTGTCTTGGTATGTTTAGACCATGATAGTTAGTTGGTGATGTGGACACCAAGGAACTTGAAACTCTCGATCCGCTCCACTACAGCCCCGTTGATGTTAATGGGGGCCTGTTCGGCCCGTCTTTTCCGGTAGTCCACGATCAGCTCCTTTGTCTTGCTCACATTGAGGGAGAGGTTGTTGTCCTGGCACCACACTGCCAGTTCTCTGACCTCCTCCCTATAGGCCGCCTCATCGTTGTCGGTGATCAGGCCTACCACTGTTGTGTCATCAGCAAACTTAATGATGGTGTTGGAGTTGTGTTTGGCCACGCAGTGAATACAGGGAGGGACTAAGTGCACACCCCTGAGGGGCCCCAGTGTTAACTTGTTAGGGAGTAGCAGCTGAGGGGTCGGTTTTGGAGAGTCTGACGTGCCTAAAGTAAAATGCTTGCCACTCAGGCTCAGAAAATAGGATATGCACATAATTAGTACTATTGGATAGGAAACACTCTGAGGTTTCCAAAAGTGTTAACAGTTTGTCTGTGAGTGTAATAGAACTCATTTGGCAGGCAAAAATCAGAGAAAATTCCATCCGGAAATGTCATTCTGGTGGCTTATGGCTCAATTTGAGACAGTGCCTTTAGAAAAGTCTTTATACCAGGACACTGAATGTAGTACCTATTGCTTCCACTGGATGTCAGCAGTGTATACGTAAAGTTTCATGGCAATCGGAACCAATGTGTTCAATAGGTAGAGGTTTTAGTCAGGGGAGCTATTTTTCAGTTGCACGATTTTGGGCGCACGTTTGGCTGAGCGGTCCACTTTATTTGACTTATATAACATTTAGGTGACCATCCAAGTGAAAGATTATCACTTTTATTCATAAAAGATAAGCTAAGGATGCATTTTAATTGTTTTTTGTTTTGTTGAGGGAAAGTTTATAGGTTTAAATGAACGCGTTCTCTTCACGTTGGATTTTCTGAACACAAGGTGCCAACCAAATGGAGATTTAAGGATATAATAAATTACTTTTTCTAACCAAATACCCATGGATTGTCTTCGTTGGACACTTAGGAAGCCCTCTGCAGACGTTCTACAAAAGGTAAGGCACAGGTTTTCCCTGTGAAATGCTTTTTCTATCGACTGCGCTGGCTAAAGATTTCATGGTTATTGAAAAAATTTAAGGTGCTACCCTCAAACAATCAAATGTAGTGCTTTCGCCGTAAAGCCTGTGATATTGCCAAGAAGCAGAGCTTTTGATGAGTATGAAACACTTGTATATTGGTGGATGTTTAATAATTAAACTTTTGGATTTTGGCTTGCATTTCACCTGGTAGTGTCGGGAGTGGGGCGCTAGCGCCCCAAATCACCTTGCTGCTCCCCAAGAAGTTAAGGATCAGCGTGGCAGACGTGTTGTTGCCTACTCTTACCACCTGGGGGTCGGCCCGTCTGGAAGTCCAGGATCCAGTTGCAGAGGGAGGTGTTTAGTCCCAGAGTCCTTAGCTTAGTGATAAGCTTTGTGGGCACTATGGTGTTGAACGCTGTGCTGTAGTCAATGAACAGCATTCGCACATAGGTGTTCCTTTTGTCCAGGTGAGAAAGGGCGGTGTGGAGAGCGATTGAGATTGGGTCATCTGTGGATCTGTTGGGGCGGTATGCAAATTGGAGTGGGTCTAGGGTGTCCGGGAGGATGCTATTGTGAGCCATGACCAGCCTTTCAAAGAACTTCATGGCTACTTACGTGAGTGCCACTGGGCGGTAATCATTTAGGCAGGTTACCTTCACTTCCTTGGGCACAGGGACTATGCTGGTCTGCTTGAAACATGTAGGTATTACAGACTCGGTCAGGGAGAGGTTGAAAATGTCAGTGAAGACACTTGACAGTTGGTCCGCGCATGCGGGCCCAGCGGCATTGTGAATGTTGACCTGTTTAAAGGTTTTGTTCACATCGGCTACCGAGAGCGTTACCACACAGTCATCCAGAGCAACTGGTGCTCTCGTGCATGCTTCAGTGTTGCTTACCTCGAAGCGAACATAAAAGGCATTTAGCTCGTCTGGTAGGCTCGCGTCACTGGGCAGCTCGCGTCTGGGTTTCCCTTTGTAGTCCGTAATAGTTTTCAAGCCCTGCCACATCTGACGAGCATCAGAGCCAGTGTAGTAGGATTCAATCTTAATCCTGTATTGACGCTTTGCCTGTTTGATGGTTCGTCTGAAGGCATAGCGGGATTTCTTATAAGCGTCCGGATTAGTCTCCCACTCCTTGAAACTGGCAGCTCTAGCCTTTAGCTTGATGCGGATGTTGCCTGTAATCCACGGCTTCTGGTTGGGATATGTACGTACAGTTACTGTGGGGACAACGTCATGGATGCACATATTGATGAAGCCGATGACTGAGGTGGTGTATTCCTCAATGCCATTGGATGAATCCCGAAAATATTTCAGTCTGTGCTAGCAAAACAGTTCTGTAGTGTAGCATCCGCGTCATCTGACCACTTCCGTATTGAGCGAGTCGCTGGTACTTCCTGCTTTAGTTTTTGCTTGTAAACAGGAATCAGAAAGATAGAATTATGGTCAGATTTGCCAAATGGAGGGCAGGGGAGAGCTTTTTATTCATCTCTGTGTGTGGAGTAAAGATGGTCTAGGATCTTTTTCCCCCTGGTTGCACTTGTGACATGCTGGTAAAAATTTGGTAAAACTGATACGGCTAGGCGACACCTGTCGACAACTTCCAGTGAAATTTGAGGGTGCGCAATTCAGATAAATAATCATAAAAATTATGGATATTAAACATTTAGGTACATACAAGTACCTTATATTGGTTAAAAGCTTAAATTCTTGTTAATCTAATTGCATTGTCTGATTTACAATAGGCTTTACAGAGAAAGCAAGCCATGCGATTGTTTGAGGACGGCGCCCCACATCAAAATATTTTTCAACCAGCACAGGTTTCATAAATTCACAAATAGTGATTAAATATTCACGTACATTTTGAAAATCTTCCTCTGATTTGCAATCCAAAGGGTCCCAGCTACAACATGTAGTGTCGTTTTGTTAGATAAAATCCTTCTTTATATCCCAAAAATTCAGTTTAGTTGGTGCCAACGATTTGAGTAATCCACTCGTTCAACATGCAGACAAAGGAATCCAAAAGCTACCACCAAACTTTGTTAAAACAAGTCAAAATATGTTTCTATTTAATCCTCAGGTACCCTAAATTGTAATTAAACTATAATATTTCATACGGAAAGAAGTATGTTCAGTAGAAAAGTGAAATTAACAGTTGCGCATCCTCTTCATCGCGCACGCACAGACTGTTTTCCAACTCTGTGTTCCTGTATCAAAACTCAGAATTCTTCCTTGTTTTGGAAGAAACAAGCATGAAACCTTGAACAAAGACTCTTGACATCTAGTGGAAGCCATAGGAATTGCAATATGGGAGCTGGATTTAACCTTTTCCCTATACGTTCTAATGGAAGAAAAAAAAAATTCTGGTTGGTTTTTCTTTGGATTTTCTCCTACCATATCTATTGTGTTATAGTCTCCTACATTATATTCAGAGTGTCCGCTTTCCAATGGTACCAATTATATGCATATCCTGGCTTCAGGGCCTGAGCAACAGGCAGTTTACTTTGGGCTCGTCAGTCAGACAGGAAGTGGATAAAAATAGACCCTAGTCTGAAGAAGTTTTAAGTTTGCCTGCATTAAAGTCCCCGGCCACTAGGAGCGGCACTTCTTTGTGAGCGTTTTCTTCTTTGCTTATGGCCTTATAGAGTTGGTTGAGAGCGGTCTTAGTGCCAGCTTCGCTTTGTGGTGGTAAATAGATGGCTCCGAATAATACAGATGAGAACTCTCTTGGTAGATATTGCGGTTGACAACTTATCATAAGGTACTCTACCTCAGGAGAGCAATACCTCGAGACTTCTTTAAAATTAGACATTGCGCACCAGCTGTTATTGACAAAAAGACACACACCCCCACCCCTCGTCTTACCAGAGGTAGCGTCTCTGTTCTGCCGGTGCATGGAAAATCCCGCCATCCCGTTTCTTCGTTCAGCCACGTCTTGGTGAAACATAAGATGTTGCAGTTTTTAATGTCCCGTTGGTAGGATAATCTTAATTTTAGGTCATCAATTTTATTTTCTAACGATTTCACGTTAGCAAGAAGAATGGAAGGCATTGGGAGTTTACTCGCTCGCCTCCGGATTCTCAGAAGGATCCCCGATCTGCGTCCCATTTTCCGGCGTCTTTTATTCACGCAAAAGGCGTGGATCTTGGCCTGTTCCAGTGAAATCAGGATAACCTTCTCATTGGACTCGTTAAAGGAAAAAGTTAAAATCGCTTTTCTGATGTCCAGAAGTTATTTTCGGTCATAAGTGACGGTAGCAGCAACATTATGTACACATTAAGTTCAAAAATAAGTTACACAAAACGCAAAAAAAATAACAAAATTGCACAATTGGTTGGGAGATTGTAAAACGTCATCCATGGTCTTCGGCGCCATCTTTTACTTTATTGTGCCATCTTGGCTTTATTGTGGGGAGTTGTTTACCTTGACAAGGAATATGTTTGAACTTGAAGGTGAACTGAATGCAACCGCAGAAAAATACAAAATAAATGAAGAAATAAATTCTAATAACACTTTGTATGGCGGTTGTTGCACAATATCTAGGCTATGAACCCTATGTCAACTCTAGCAGTACATGGACAAATAGGCCTTAATATGAGATGAAAGGAGGGATGGTTTGATAGGATTAAACTGTATATGGAGGAGCATATGACACATGAACTAGTGTTCATAAACTCAATAGAGACCTGAGACCCATATACAGTACAATGTATCTACTGTAGGTCCTAAAAGGTTGTATAACAAAACATTTTGTATGAAAAGAGGTGCTGTAACACTCTATTGAGGCTAATAATTAATAGCCCAAGCTAGAGCTATAGCTTTCTATAACTGAGTGAGCCCGTCAGTTCAACACAATTCAATTGACTGGTGCTATACTATACTGCCATGAACATACTATGTGGCTCCCAGGCTCCCAGGTGACAAAGTGCACTTTATCCCTCACAAAGCCTCACCCTGACCTCTATCACAGTAGCTCCCTCCACTGGCTCTCAGCCTAGCTCGCCTGAGTCGCCTCTCATGTCAAATCCACGTTGGAGTTGGTGAAGACACAGAGAGACCACAAGTCGCACGCTATAGGCCTAAACCTCCACACGAAGTGAAAGAATAACACACTTAGCTATGAAATATCAGCGCTATCTCTCCTCTGCAGATACTTAGCACATCCAATGCCACAGTAATGGCTAAGATCTCCTTCATTCCAGACCAATTCCAAAGAACGCAATTCAAAGCTCTGACTTCAGAAAATAAGTTATTAGTGCTCATCAAGCTGCCTCGAGGGGGGAAGACGAAGCAGAGCTTCTCGCACCTGTGTGATAACAAATAACATGACTGCCCGAGGGCGAATGCCGAAGCGACTGAGTGGATAGAAAGAGACGAGAGAGAGGGAGAAAAAGAAAGAAGGAAGGAATTCACACTTACTTGGAGCAGAGCCTTCTTAATGACTCTCCCCACATCCTGTCTCCACTCGGGGACGTCACTACTGATCCTTACCTTGGACTGCTATCGTTTTGGTGTCTTGCAATATGGCTGAGGACACTTGGACCATAACAGTGTTCATTCCCTCGCTGGTGAAGGTGTGCGAGATGCTCCCATCTAAGCTGATCACCGGCTGGAGGAAGAGGGAACATGGACAAAATGGATGATCACACTTTGATCAGGTAATAATCCCTTCACCTAAAATATTTACCTAAAACCCTGAAGCATGAACGAAACCCATTCCATTGTTTTAGACTACCTACTTCACAATATGAAAAGCACTCGCACATCCGAAGATTACTTTTACAACTTCTTCTTAAATGAAGAACTAGAGAAAACTAGAATTAGAACATCTCCCACAATGCTCTTGCCAGTAATCACTTGTCATTATCACTGGGGTAATGTGTGGGATCTTCTTCTCAATAAGACTACTTTAGCTGAAAAGGGAAGGTGAATGAAATCTTACTCAACAATTACCATAACTGTCATAATGTTTTATAGTTTTGATGGAATTTAGTTGAAGAACAAGATTTATTCTAGACTTAAAACACGTTGGCGTTATCTTGTTTTTGACGTGATACCTTGTGAGTAATACTGTGGTCTGCCATGCTGAGACCGTACTGGGAGTTGACGTGGGTGCACGTGGCATTACCGTGATCTAAGCGTTGAAGTTTCCTAAAGTGGAGAGATATAACACGGTATTTTAACAGTAAAAGTCTGGCCGACGGTGGTGTGACTTGGCGTTCTGGTGTGTACATCTAAGCCTAGGCTTCTGTTAACTCTTATCTTTAACTGAGACTAATCTTTATCCTTATCCTAGCTTTGTAACGCATGCAGTGTATGCATGTGTGTGTGTGTGTGTGTGTGTGTGTGCTTGTGTTTATGATGTGTGTGACAGAGAGAGAAAGTGTGTGTATATGTGTGTCCTTTTTAAGTCTGTGTGTATGCGGATGTGCGTGTGTGTGTGTGTGATGTGAGTCATTTGGACAGGCTCCCTAAACCGCTTCTGTTGTAAAAAATATTCCAATTGTAAATATGTGGCAGGATCGAGCTAAAAGCATCACTCTCTCCTCTGCAAATGACCTCAAAATGTACCAAACCATTGAGAAAAATACACCAACAGAATATATGCCATCAAAAATATAAAAGTACAGTGATTGAAAGTGTTGTGATGACCAGAGACAACAATTAAATGGCACCTTCACTAATTGATGAAAGCCTCCCTGTTCAAATCAAGAGACAAGGAGGCAATTCAAACACTGCACCGCAAAGAGCTGGATAATTCTTGATGCCTTTTAAACATAAGCGTGTTATATTTGTAGCTATTATTTACTTGACATTTGGCTGGCTTCTTCACACAACAGTAGTAGGCCTAATTACCAACAATGATGAGACAGCCTACAGGGAGGAGGTGAGGGCCCTGGGAGTGTTGTGCCAGGAAAATAAACTCTCACCCAACGTCAACTAAACAAAGGAGCTGATCGTAAACTTCAGGAAACAGCAGAGGAAGCACCCCCCTATCCACATCGATGGGACTGCAGGGGAGAAGGTGGAAAGCTTCAAGTTCCTTGGCGTACACATCACTGACAATCTGAAATGGTCCACCCACACAGACAGTGTGGTGAAGAAGGTGTAACAGCGCCTCTTCAACCTCAGGAGGCTGAAGAAATGTGGCTTGTCACCTAAAACCTAGAAATTCATTTACTTTAGATTGTGTGTTTTGTTGTGAAATTGTTAGATATTACTGCACCGTTGGAGCTAGAAACACAAGCATTTCGTTACACCCACAACAGCATCTGCTAAACACGTGACAAATAACATTTGAATTGATTACAAGAGGAAAAGAGCAAGAGAGCATCAATGTGCTGTACTACGTGCAAAGCAATCTGGCTCCATTGTACACTGCTGTAAAAGTGGTTATTTACAGAGAAGTATGAGGCAGAGATTTTCAATTATGATCCATGAGAACCACAGCACTGTTGTTTTCCATCCTTTCTCTCCAATCAGGGACTGATTCAGACCTGGGTCACCAGGTGAGCGACCACTCTGGCCAATCAATGGCCGACATAACAGTAACTGACCAATTATCTACCAGGTACAGTAGAAACTAAAACCAGAAGTACTTCATTCCTCGATGGCGGGAATTAAATATCCCTGACAAAATAAATGAATGTATAGAGGTGACGTACACGTAACATGGAGGTACATGGTGGTAGTATCAAATCCCATGGTGTTTTCCGCCAAGGCCGAGAAACGGAATATCCCAGCAGTCTTGTAAACGTGTCTGATCCCCTCCTTGATCCAGCTCAGGATGGTGTAGGAGACTGCCGTGCCATCTCCGGAATCCAGTTGGATTTTGGTTCTCATTGAGTCACCCTGGAAAGCAGGTAAAGTCTCGAGTAAGGACTACAGATGAAGAAAGAAATAAAGAAAGACAGAAAGAAAGAAAGATAAAGTTCATCGTTGTAAAAAAATAGATAACAATTCCATTGTATTTGAGAGCCCAGCCAGATGCTTGTACTTGTGTTTATTCTAGACTTAAATACATATCATTGTTGAAATGGGGTTTAATATAATGCCGCAAAACCACAGTACCACTCAGTAATTAGCATTCAGCATGCATGGGCACAGACAGGGCATCATTCTTTCTTTTTGTCCAAATTCTAACAGCTGGTGTGATACCTTTACATTAGCGTACATCCTGAGTCTGACATGTTACTTAACATCACTGGGAGTGTCTGGCTCCTGTGATGTTAGTGTGTGTGTGTGATGGAGAGAGAGAACCACAGGGAGGTCGAGGCAGTGTAGTAATCAAGAGACAGTAGGGTGGCAGGTACACTGGTCAACAGACTGCTGGGCTACATTCACACACAGACACAAGCAGTCATTACCAGCCCAACATTGGGGTTGCATCATATTCTGCCCCACTGTGAGAGCAGTGTGTTTGCCTGTTACTGCTAATGAGGTGTGTGTGTGTCTCTCTCTCTCTCTTTCTCTCTCTGTGTGTGAGAGAGAGCTAATGTGTGTGTTAGACCATCCCTGCTCTGCCTCTACAGCATCTGCAGCAGTTGTCAGTGGCTTCAGCTGCCACTGAGACCAAATCCTCCCACTTATCCCACCGGTACTCTGCGAACAAGCACAACTACCTCCCAGCCTCACTGCAGCACATTGTAACGCAGTGCAATTGGGATCTTTATTTGTAACAATGCGTTAGCACAAGGGGGCTCCGGTCCCAAAACAAACACAACAATAACAAATAGCAAAAAACGATCTCTCTTTCTCTCTTTATTCGCTATCTGTTTTGCTTCTTTTCAACCACAGCAGAGTGTGAAACACGGGAGGGTTGGCTGTGTGTGGGGGAAGGCTTCTGGGGGTATATTTCACGCTATTATACCCAGAAAATGTGAGACTATGAATAAGCCAAATAACTAAGGGCAGAATAAAATGGAAGAAAAGGGATTACAGTGATAGCTACTGTGTGGAACTGTAATGGCCCACAATCCTTTGCCAAAATGGCACTCGGAATAGGTCTTTGGTGGCGTCGATGTCACACAGGCTTTTGTTGGTATCCATTGTTCACACGCTCTGGACACTTTAGGTTCTCTATCGAGGTGTCCTGGGATCACTAGTTAATCTGCATGAGACTTTTTCTGGCGTACTGGCTAAATGTCAAGCTTTGTGTCCGTGGCTCCGTGTGTAACTCAGAGGGCCTCCAAATCCAAAATGCAAAGTAGGGAAAGCGTCATGGTCTGGACTGCAGTGCTGGTTGACAATAAGGGGTTTTGTTAGTTCAGATCCAGACACAGTAGGACTGTGTAAAGGAGTCTTGTTCAGATGAATGTCAGCGCTCAAAGGATGGTATAAACAGTGTGATGTCAGTGCTGTCGTGCTGATGGTGTGTCATACCTGGGTTCAAATAGTTTTCACTTTCTTTAAAATGCTTTGAGCGTTTGATTGAGCCTGCTTGGAGAGTTAGATGGACGGATTTGCACTTTTGGGATTATTCCATTGGTTCTGGTTGGTGTACACATGACATGCTATAAGGTAGCTAATGTTGGGTAAATCTGGTTGGTGTACACATGACATGCTATAAGGTAGCTAATGTACAGCAAATCTGGTTGTTGTACACATGAAATGCTATAATGTAGCTAATGTTGGGTAAATCTGGTTGGTTTACACATGACATGCCATAAGGTAGCTAATGTACAGTAAATCTCTAGCCATGAAATTCTTTGAAAGGCTGGTCATGGCTCATATCAACACCATTATTCCAGAAACCCTAGACCCACTCCAATTTGCATACCGCCCCAACAGATGATGCAATCTCTATTGCACTCCACACTGCCCTTTCACACCTGGACAAGTGGAACACCTATGTGAGATTTCTATTAATTGACTACAGCTCAGCGTTCAAACCCATAATGCCCTCAAAGCTCATGCCTAAGCTAGGGACCCTGGGACTAAACACCTCCCTCTGCAACTGGATCCTGGACTTCCTGACGGGCCACCCCCAATTGGTACACATCCGCCACGCTGATCCTCAACATGGGGACCCTCAGGGGTGTGTGCTCAGTCCCCTCCTGTACTCCCTGTTCACTCATGACTGCATGGCCAGACTCCAACACCATCATTAAGTTTGCCGATTGCTAATGACACAACAGTGGTAGGCCTGATTACCAACAACAATGAGACAGCCTATAGGGAGGAGGTTAGAGACCTGACCGTGTGGTGCCAGGACAACAACCTCTCCCTCAACGTGATCAAGACAAAATAGATGATTGTGGACTACAGGAAAAGGAGGACCGAGCACGCACCCATTCTCATCGTCAGGGCTGTAGTGGAGCAGGTTCAGAGCTTCAAGTTCCTTGGCGTCCACATCACCAACAAACTAACATGGTCCAAGCACACCAAGACAGTCGTGAAGAGGGCACGACAAACCTATTCCCACTCAGGAGACTGAAAAGAGTTGGCATGGGTCCCCAGATCCTCAAAAGGTTTTACAGCTGCACTATCGAGAGCATACTGACGGGTTGCATCACTGCCTGGTATGGCAACTGCTCGGCCTCTGACCGCAAGGCACTACGGTGGTTGGTGCGTACAGCCCAGTACATCGCCTGGGGCAAGCTTCCTGCCAGCAAGGACCTCTATACCAGACGGTGTCAGTGGAAGGCCCTACAAATTGACAAAGACTCCAGCCACCCTAGTTGTAGACTGTTCTTTCTGCTACTGCACAGCAAGCGGTACCGGAGCGCCAAGTCTAGGTCCAAGAGGCTTCTAAACAGCTTCTACCCCCAAGCCACAAGACTCCTGAACATCTAATCAAATGACTACCCAGAGTATTTGCATTGCCCCCCTCCCCCCCTTCTACGCTGCTGTCTATGCATAGTCCCTTTAATAACTACATGTACATATTACCTCAATTACCTCGTCACCGGTGCCTCCGCACATTGACTCTGTACCGGTACTCCCTGTATATAGCCCTGCTATTGTTATTTACTGCTGCTCTTTAATTATTTGTTAATTTTATCTTTTACTTTTTTTAGGTATTTTCTTAAAACTGCGTTGTTGGTTAAGGGCTTGTCAGTAAGCATTTCCCTGTAAGGCCTACACCTGTTGTATTCGGCGTGTGACAAATACAATTTGATTTGATTTGATTTATGGTTGCTGTACACATGACATGCTATAATGTCATTTTGTGATAATGAAATCTTGACATATGACACTACAGATCCCATTCCTCTCTCAAAACATCAAACTTTCTTCCACCTCCCTCTCTCCTTTCTTTTTCATTTTGTGAACACATTACATTTTTAGGCCCATTTGCTCTCCCCAAGAAATACTGCCATCTTAGGCTTCCTGAATATAAATTAAAGTCTGAATTCAACGGGAGTGAAGGATTTTCCAAATGCATAAGACCCAACGCCATGAAGATTCGTCACCTCCATTAGTCTCCTGTGATAGTTGTTTTTCATTATTTTGGGACTGAAATTATTATAAGATACATTTCACAAACTTTTAGACCACATGGCATACGTATTTATCTCTTATCAGAGGAGGCCTCTCTTAATGAAATAAAGATATCCTAATTTCCTCAACTCATCACACTGCAATATGACAGCTGGGCCCGAGAGAGACCTCGTGGGAGAGACACTTCTTAGCTGCAGTGCAGGGGGAAAGCACCGCCGCACCGAGCAGAGCACTACCACACTTATTCCACCTGAATTTAATGTGAGGTGGTTGAACAGTATCTAGGGAGTGAGGGGAGCGAGGCAAGGCCCTGGCCCTAGAAGGAGGCTACTCTGAGTCTATCACTCTATAACAGGGTCTCCAGGGGTGCATGTCTCTCTAAGGTCTTTAGCTCTTACTCTGTCTCTCAGCTCGGGTCTGTGGCTGTGTGTGGGTGATGTTGTGTTGCAAACTTTCAGGAGTTGGTGTATGGGATGACATAACAGGGAAATATTTTCAGGCGTATGCCTGGAGAAACATCCATGTCGAACATGGGAAACGCATCCATATTTCACTCAGTAACATAGGCCTACAGTGAGTGAGTTGTACACCACATGCTAGTTCTACTTTTACAACCATGCATAACAATACAAAACACATTGTTTTACATTCCATGGCTTAAGGTGAAATCTATGCAACTCATAACAGTGATGCATAAAAAGGTGTCCATTTGGGCTCCTACAGGCCCATAAGAACAATGGGCCAAAAGCTATTTTGTTGGCTTCATGACACTACTAGTTAACAAGGCTAAGGTATTGGTCACGTAAATCAATGAAGCTTGACAAGAAATCGCAACATTTAAATTTTTTACCTCAAAGTGATTGTGGAAGTGACAGAGCTAGTGAACAAGACTTGCTATTCTTTGACTAAACTTAAACATGCTTAGTAATTACTAAACAAAAAATGACTTTTAACCCTGAAAGTTAATGCCTGACACAAGACGTATAGTAGTTGTCGGTCACATTGACAAAACTTCAAAATGCTTACTAACTCCTAGACAAAACTTGACTCTTAACCTTGGGGAAGCGAATGCATAAATGAAGGATATTTCATTCTCCTCAGACCTCATCCATCTGAGTCGTCCTGATCTGTGTCCTAGGACTCTTGACAGACCTTTGTAGCTCTCAACAGGACACCATTTCACTCAGTATAGATCTACTGTCTGGTGAATGACTCAGGTCTAAATAGCCAATATCACTATTCACACTAGGAGCTGTGCCAGAAGGTGTGACACCCTGACAGTGTTTCATTACAGTGGGAAGATGGGAAGATGATGAGCATTGGCCAACCTATACAGAGAGATACTGTAGCCACTGTAAGCTTTAATGTGTTTTTGTACCTCTCTTCTGAAATGTGTGATACCTATTCAGGCTTTTTAACATGGACCATATTATGACCAACATAACGCTTTACAAAATGAAATGGGAAAACATCAGAGGAAAAATAATTTACCTTTCATTGAGCAGAAATATACAGAAGGGCTGCCTTCACTTAGAATAGACAACATAGAAACGCTACAAAATAGTGTCCTTATGTGTAACTCACCCTGTGCTGTTGAGGTAGTTCTGTCCTTGGCTGCAGCTCCTTGATACAACAGCTGGGTTGAACCAGAACGCTGGTAGATAGTTCCCTTCTCTACGCTGTTCATAGCCATAATCACTATAACAAATCACATACAGAATGTGATCAATATCAACACTTTACCTCTTACTACTGTATATGTACATATCTTCCTCAATTACCTCATACATATGCACGTCAACTCATATGCACGTCAACTAGCCAAGGTATCGTTACTCATTGTGTATTTATTATTATTAGTCTATATTTTTCTCTATGCATTGTTGGAAAGGGCCCATCCTCATATGAACTGTAACTCAGTAAAATCTTGTTGCATGTTGTGTTTATATTTTTGTTCAGTATATAACCTCTGATTTCAGTCCAGTCACTGTCCCACTTTGGAATCAACCCATGGACCTTTTGTTCACAGCACAACAGAACAACAGGCCGGTGTATTATCACCCTCTTACACAATACAAAATCAGTAAACATTTCAGACCTTGAATTTTGTGTACACTTCAAAGTCAATTAAAAGTTGCATTGTTATTCACTCTGAATGTTGAAGTTTCTGAAAAAATATTTATATTTTATTATTTTTGAATTTCACTATATCTATCACCAGCTGTAAAGATAGAGAGAGAAAGAGACATGCCATGCCATGTGGCCAGGAAGTTTGTGAAATGTATCATATAATAATTTCATTCCCCAAATAATTAAAAACAACAATCACAGGAGACTAATGGATTCTAATTAAAACTCATACAGTCTGACCTGAAACCGCTGACATTTATATACAGATTTATCATTGCTTTTCTCTTCCCTGACTTTGGAAGATAAAAAAAACAACCCAGCAGTCCTATTAAAAGCCCTCATCTTCTCTACATTATTTTAAACATAGCAAAATGAGCTAAGCAGAGAGACAGACATTAAAAGCAAATTGCATAAAATGATCCCCAACCATGTCTGATAATTGGAGCACTGACACCGAAAATGAACCAAGTGAATGGGATCCTGAAATAGTGTATTAATTGCAAAATTGGCTTAAATGGGACAACATACACAAAACATCATACAAAATGTCTCACTCTTTTATGGACAATGAATGCTGAACTTCTGTTTATCTACGCATGTTTAGATTTGAGACAAAAGGACATGTTTTCATGTCTTCTATTTTACTGAAATTGTGAGTTATTATACTAGTACACTATAATTACCATTCAAAGTTGTGGGCCCAACAGATACACGACTCAGCAGAGAGGACTTTGGCGTAGTCTTTTCCCAGCATGCAATAGTTTCCTGGTCTGCGTTTCATATAGATCTGTTTCATCACACATGGCTCGCCCTGTGAAACACATACAGGATATTAATCCATATAGTGAACACACATGGGATTACAGTATGTCATTTTCAAATGTCGAATTAGCATAGAACAGCAAGTCAAGCCCTTCTTATGTTAACCTATTGAGCTTATTAGAACTACCCAAACACTAAGTACACTGTATCTATCATGTAAAAACATTTCAGTCAGGGGGAGGGTTTAGTATTTTTTTATTTAGTCCAGGGGAGGGTCAGGAATTTTGTAATCGATTAAATGCCAAACTGCCCAGGGTTTGAGAATTAGTTGCTTATTATATTATCTTGATGTGTGCCCGATGATGCCCTTCTGATTCTCTGCTGGGTACGCAATATCAAGTGCACCTTGTGTGGTCTCAATAAAATGATCCATAGCCTATACCACAGCTCCTTCAGAAAATATCGCTGCCAAAGGTGCTTCAACAAAGTACTGAGTAAATGGTCTGAATACTTATGTAAATCAAATTTAATCAAATTTATAATAAGGCTGTAACATAAGAAAATGTGGAAAAAGTCAAGGGGTCTGAACACTTTCCCAAGGCACAAAATATGCTATAGGCCTAGGCTATACGAATAGCATGCGAGGAGAAGCACAGGGCAATGCTATATTTCTAAGAAAATGCACTTCCTTGCAAGTTTTTGCACTGCTGAGATGGTGTACATAAAACTAGGTTACACTGCATTACACACTGCAATGGATAGGCTTTCCCAATCATGAGCCCTGGCCTTCCCTAGTCTTGCTGATGTAAACCCTTTTCGTGCTGCCGAACAAATGACTGTGCTGTGTACGATGGCACTTTAGAGTCAAAGGCTTCTTCTGGACGTTTTTATTTGTAAAAAAAAGTGCATATGTATTCACCCTCTTTGCTATGAAACCCCTAATCCATTAACATTTTTAAAATGTTTTATGCAAGTCAGTTAAGAGCAAATTCTTATTTTCAGGGTAAATAGGAAAAATACGATCATGTTTTTCTTTTCTTTTTTTACTTTGAATTAATTAGAAACATGAGTTTGGCCAGTCTTTGGTTTGAGGATCATGCTGTGAGCTACGTATGTCTAGTTTGTTAATTGGGCCCAGCAGATGCTCTTATATTCCCATGCCCTAATCACTGCCAACACAAATCTATTTTGTAACAATATCATGGAATAAAATAGACAATTATATTGGGCTGCTATGTTAATTAACAAATTGCAAATTAAATGATGATCAGATATTTCACTTGTAACTGGTTTGGTTGCACTAGATTTTTACAGTTGATTGACAACTTTAGCACTTTTCCAAACTTTAGACTATCCTCTTTTTTAACAATAATCTGTATAGATTCATGCAGTGTTTTTATTATAATGGATACCTTTTCACCCCTACCCTTGTCCCCGGTGGTCTGTGAATCCACAACTTTCTGGCTACTTTGTCATGTAATGCTTCAAAACGAAGAACAGTTTCTAAAACTGCTCTGTTCTGTCCGAGAAGTGAGGGTAAATGGCACACATGTTCTCTGCCATCCACTTTATGTTTTAATTATTTTTTTGTGTATAGGCAAGTTACTTTTACAAGTTTTTTTTGCATTCAAGTAGGCACAGTAAAAAGAATTATCTGAAGGGACATCCATTTTCATTTCAGAGAGGTCCGATTGTCTCCAGGTATCGCTCATTATGAATAAAGTACAGTCCCTAAGTACCATGTAAATACATTGGTATTAGGTATTAGGTAATCGGGACACCTATTGATACATTGGACTGACTTCCTTTTGAAGAGGTCTTACCTTGTTGTGAAGGTGCCACGTCTGATAGTCTCCTTCTGTACATTTCCTCTTTTGATAAGCTGCCACTTGGACCTATGGCTGAAGTGTCTGAAAAACCTTGAGAAACCAAACTAAGATAACCTCACTATTCCTTAATTTAAAAAAAAACGGCAAGCTTTAGCTGCCCGTTATTGAGCCTGCCTGGTCTAATGGATCCAATGGAATCTGCCCTAAAGTGCAAACTGTGCCCATCTGGCACTCCAGACAATTAAATGGCTCAATTAAACGCTGAAATGAAAAAAATACTATTTAAACCCTGGTTTACTATGAAGGCTTTGACTGTGTTCCTTTCCTCCACTAGTGCACTTAAATCCTCCACACTTGACTGGTGCTAAAAGTAATTTCAAAATGTTTTCAAAAAGTGAGATAAGAAGAAGAGAGATGTGGTTTCAGTTGAGTTGGTCTTCACTGAGGCAAAACGTGGGCTCTCCAATTTAAATGAGGATGGGCAATATGTTAAAGTACTAAAAGGGGACTTAGTGAAGAACACTTTCCCCCAAATTGATTTCTGACGCACTTGTAGTATGTTTATTGCGTATATTTGTGCTTTGCATGTTGTTCCAACCTTGAATACTGCCTTTAATCAACAGATAAAGTTAAATTAAAAAAGTTTTCTTGACATCAATAGAAGTACTAACATATTACAGCAACCAATTTACAGAGATGCAAACACTGATTTAGGTTTAAACCTACTGTTAATGTCCAGGGGGACGGTTGATTGTTTTACAGCCACAAGGGCCCCTCATTATCCAGAAACTAGACGTTGTGCTCCTCATCGAATATCTGAAAGAGTACACACAGACAATTCAATATAATAGAATATTTACATACAGTTTGTACTATATACCTACTGTACACATCTATCTCTGGATGTAAGAAACTACAGCAGTTTACAGCTGAATACTGAGAGTTTCAAAACACCTCATGATCAAAAGGCAGAGACAGCAGTACATGTCCAAAATACTTATTCTCCAGACTACAATATTCAGTGTCTAAACTCCCCTGTCTCCTGTCGTTACCAGCATCAGATGAGATGAACATTCCAACATGATTGTACAACAGCTCAGACTCAATATTCCCGGTGGTAAAAATACAACAAAGCATGAGTTTTGAACTGCATGATGTTTGTCAGGTTCCCCAACTGATCTATGCACCAGCATGTGTGTGCGTGTGTGTGTGTGTGAGGGCGCAAGGGCGAGTGATTCACTGGGCCGAGGGTTATCTAGAGATACCCGAACTCACACTCACACACAAACATAATAAATTGTGTCGTGTTCTCAGTCTGCACTGGCCCACTTAAATAAACCGGGTGACTTTGCTTCACCAAAACCTAACGTCTGTGAGTAAGGACAACATCAGAAGTGTTATAGTGTGTCTCTGGACAGATTCAGTACATTTATACAGGCTCACAGTGTCTTAGGGATCTCACAGATCCAGTAAGAGATTAGAGGATCGGAGGAGGGGACCAACTATTGTTTTGGTGACAGAGCAAATATTGTTTGAGGACAGAGATCAAGAAAGCAGATTCATGGATGTAGGTCATTTTTTGTTGTTGTTGCTAAGATACAATATTTTCCCACACAATCAAAGATGAGTTGTTTATAGCAGGACCTGCAGACCCCTATCTTAATGTTAGGGATTGGATAATCATCATGATATTCACAATCAAATGGAATTTCAGCACTGACCTGGAAAAGATAGACAGCTATTCTCCTTTTGTACCATTACCTAAACTGAATAGAAATGTCTTTCTATTCAGCCAAGTGAATTTCCACATAAGTGCACAATAAGGCATTCTAATCTAATACATCAAATGTTCATTCTGTATTCTCTCACCTGTGGCCACTATGATTCCCGGTGCTGAGGTCTTGGTTGATATGCTGCCTGACACGTAGGGGTTTTCAGACGTCTGCAGTTGGAGATGGAGCGAACAGAAGGGCTGAGGGGTGAGAAATGACAGACAGTCCATTATATTTGACCAAGCCATTATACACTGGTCAATTAAATCACCAATGTTACATACAATACAATAGGGATGATCATCAAAGGTGCACAAAGCATATGCTTTTTTATTTCAAGAGAAGGTCCTTTAGATAAGGAAAAGAAAAGTCTTCATCTCAGACAGACTGAAGATACATCCTAATAGAATCCTTTCGATTCTGAATTCTTCCAGTGAGTTACATTTATACCAAATGCTAACAACAATGCTAACATAGGCAGTTAACTATACAACAAACTATATTTGGTTAACAAAACATGAATAAAACTAAACACAACTAAGCCAATTCCCAATTCATGCTGCGCCTCCATAGTTTGTTGTAATTGTCGTTATCAGTCATTAATACAGAGACGGAGGGAGGATTTTTAAATGAAATCATGAGGGTCAAGTCTCAGCGGTGAGCCGACAACAAAAGACAATCATATCTGTTCACAGAGCCCCCCCCAAAAAATGTCTGCTTTAATCTTTGCCGTAAAGACACCAAGGGCAATGGGATTTGACAGGGTAATCAAAAATAATCTGTAATTAAAATGTCACATGAATACACAATTGTATTCAACCTGTAGCCCAGTCAGCGTACAGCGTGCAGCCCCCAGAAATGCCTCCCTAGGCTTTTAAGCAATATGAACTCTTACTGCTAATTTCAAAAAGTTATAGTCATCCTTTACAGTTGCGTCACATGGGACGAAAGGAAAGATAGGGCACCTAAATTAATAATAACTGTAAATAGCAAGGAGTGTGTACACAATTTGTCTTCATATCATAGTTTAAATGTGATTATGTAAAGTAATTCCCTTTCCGTTAAGATGAGTAAGCAAACTTCCTTGAGTGTGTGGTGTAACGCGACTGTTATCATTTATGTATATAACTTGAAGGGAACTGAACACATATTCCTGGATTAAAATAAAATGTCAATGGAGAGTATCTAATGAGTATGCTTTTTTAACTCCTGGACTAGGCTTAATCTGGGTCTGGGAAAGCACCTCAAAGAGTTCAGGCAGTCTTAGATCATGTATGATCACCACAACGATGAGTCTTCCCTGCTAGCTTCAGTATAACTCTACTGTATACAGTGGATGTTGTTGCCAGCCAGGTTTGTTGCGGGGGCCTGCATTAACTTCTTTGGGAGCAGCGCACGAGGTGACGGTTTTGGAGAGCCTGGCGTGCCCAAAGTAAAGTGCCTCCCATTCAGGCCCAGACATTAGGATATGCACATATTTAGTACCATTGGATAGGAAACACTCTGAAGTTTCTAAAAGTGTTAACATCTGTGAGTAAAACAGAACGGATATGGCAGGCAAAAACCCGAGGAATTTCTGTCCTGGAAAAAGTGGTTTTGACACATTGCCTCATTTGGAACCCCTCACTTATGAAAATGCCCATATAAGGGCATATGAATGCAGTACCTATTGCTTCCTCTGGTTGCAGTGGTGGGAGGTATATGGGGCTTTGGTGACAAAACGGATGGCACTGTGATAGACTGCATCCAGTTTGCTGAGTAGAGTGTTGGAGGCTATTTTGTAAACGACATCGCCGAAGTCAAGGAACGGTAGGATAGTCAGTTTTACGAGGGTATGCTTGGCGGCGTGAGTGAAGGAGGCTTTGTTGCGAAATAGGAAGCCGATTCTATATTTAACTTTGGAATGGAGATGTTTAATATGAGTCTGGATGGAGAATTTACAGTCTAGCCAGACACCTAGGTATTTGTAGTTGTCCACATATTCTAAGTCAGAACCGTCCAGAGTAGTGATGCTAGTCGGGTGGGCGGGTGCGGGCAGCGAACGGTTGAAAAGCATGCATTTAGTTTTACTAGCATTTAAGAGCAGTTGGAGGCCACGGAAGGAGTGTTGTATGGCATTGGAGCTCGTTTGGAGGTTTGTTAACTTCTTACGGCTAGGTGGCAGTATCCTGAATTTCGGAGAGTCTGGTGTGCCCAAAGTAAACTGCCTGGTACTCAGGCCCAGAAACTAGGATATGCATATATGTAGATTTGGTAGATTTTGATAGAAAACACTCTGAAGTTTCTAAAACTGTTAAAATAATGTCTGTGAGCATAACATCCCCTCTTGGGGATCACTCCCGACACTACCCGGTGAAATGTGAGGCGCCAAATTCAAAATCCAAAAGTTGAATTATTAAACATCCACCAATATACAAGTGTTCCATACTCATCAAAAGCTCTGTTTCTTGGCAATATCACAGCGTTGTCAGATTTCAAAAAGGCTTTACGGCGAAAGCACAACATTTGATTGTTTGAGGGTAGCACCTCACATACTTTTCCCATAGCCATGAATTCATTAGCCAGCTTGGCACACACATAACACATTTCACAGCGAAAACAAATCAATTACCTGTTGAAGAACTTCTGCTGAGGTCTTCCTAAGTGTCCAACGAAGACAATCCATGGTTCTTTTGTTAGAAAAAGTCATGTATTTTATCCNTGCATTCATATGCCCTTTTATGGGCATTTTCATGAGGGAGGGGTTCCAAATGAGGCACTCTGTGAAAACCACTTTTTCCAGGACAGAAATTCCTCGGGGTTTTGCCTGCCATATCCGTTCTGTTTTACTCACAGACAAATGGTTAACAGTTTTGGAAAATTCAGAGTGTTTCCTATCCAATGGTACCAAATATGTGCATATCCTATTTTCTGGGCCTGAATGGGAGGCATTTTACTTTGGGCACGCCAGGCTCTCCAAAACGGTCACCTCGTGTGCTCATCCCTAAGAAGATAACTGATATGGCAGGCAAAAACCCGAGCAAAATCCATCCAAGAAAATCTGATTTTGTGACATGCCTCCTTTTCCAATGGGTTGTTATAGGGCATGCTTTAATCCAGGACCCAGGTTGCAGTACATATGGCTTCCAGTAGATGTCAACCGTCTTTAGAAAAAGGTTTCAAGAGTTTACCTTGAAAACTAGACGAATACAAGAAGTTTTTCCAAGTGGAGTGATGAAGTGATTTCTGTCTGTGGCGTGCGAGAACCGGGTGCGCACACCTCGGTTATCCGTGTGAAATATAATACTTAATATACATAAAAGTGTACCTAAGGATCGATTAGAAATGTGGTTTGATTTGTTTGGACAAAGTTTGTAGGTATATTTTGAACACTCTATATGTCTTGTATAATGGGACGAGTGGACGGTGGATTTTCTGAACAGAACGCTTCAACCAAACAGAGATTTATGGATATAAAGAGAGACTTTTTTGAACAAAAGGAACATTGAATGTCTTGTTTGGACACTTCGGAATGCCCTGAGCAGAAGATCTTCAAAGGTAAGCAATTTATTTTAGCTATTTTTATGTGTTTTGTGACACCCGCGCTGGTTTTATTATTATGCTAATGCAGAAAATATGTGGGGCGCTGTCCTCAAGACAATCAAATGTTCTGCTTTTGCCGTAAAGCCTTTTTGAAATCTGACAATGCTGGTAGATTAACAAGAGTCTAAGCTTTTGAAGGATGTGCAGCACTTGTATTTTCATGAATGTTTGAAATTAGTATTTTTGTAATTTGAATTTGGCGCTCTGCATTTCACCAGATGATGATGTTCCTCGGCGCCGGTGCCCAGTCAAGGCACGGCGTCCCGTCCTGCTCCTAGGCCGGAGCTTTCCTCTGCGCCGGTGACCAGTCCAGGCACGGCGTCCTGTCCTGCTCCTAGGCCGGAGCTTTCCTCTGCGCCGGTGACCAGTCCAGGCACGGCGTTCGGTCCCGCTCCATGGCCGGAGTTTTCCTCTGCGCCGGTGACCAATCCAGGCGGGTGCTACGTCCCGCACCGGAGCCACCAACGACGCTAGTGGCCCACCCGAACCCTCCCCAATCTAGTTTCAGGTTTTGCGGCCAGAGTCCGCACCTTCGGGGGGGGGGGACTGTCACATCCTGGCCATAGAGAGCCCTCTGGGTTGTGAAAAACTGAGTTTAAATGTATTTGGCTAAGATCTATGTAAACTTCTGACTTCAACTGTAAACGTGGAATCATGTAGTAACCAAAAAAGTGTTAAGCAAATCAAAATCACCCACACATTTTCTATAGGATTGAGGTCAGCGTTTTGTGATGGCCACTCCAATACCTTGACTTTGTTGTCCTTAAGCCATTTTGACACAACTTTGGAAGTATGCTTGGGGTCATTGTCCATTTGGAAGACCCATTTGCGACCAAGCTTTAACTTCCTGACTGAGGTCTTGAGATGTTGCTTCAATATATCCACGTAATTTTCCTTCCTCATCTATTTTGTGAAGTGCACCAGTCCCTCCTGCAGCAAAGCACCCCCACAACATGATGCTGCCACCCCCTTGCTTCACGGTTGGGATGGTGTTCTTCGGCTTGCAAGCCTCCCCCTTTTTCCTCCAAACGTAACAATGTTCATTATGGCCAAACAGTTCTATTTTGTTTCATCAGACCAGAGGACATTTCTCCAAAAAGTACAATCTTTGTCCCCATGTGCAGTTGCAAACCGTATTCTGGCTTTTTTATGGCAGTTTTGGAGCAGTGGCTTCTTCCTTGCTGAGCGGCCTTTCAGGTTATGTCGATATAGGACTCGTTTTACTGTGGATATAGATACTTTTATACCTGTTTCCCTCCAGCATCTTCACAAGGTCCTTTGCTGTTGTTCTGGGATTGATTCACACCAAAGTACGTTCATCTCTAGGATACAGAACGCATCTCCTTCCTGAGCGGTATGATGGCTGCGTGGTCCCATGGTGTTTATACTTGTTTGTACAGATGAACGTGGTACTTTCAGGCGTTTGGAAATTACTACAAAGGATGAACCAGTCTACATTTTTTTTTCTGAGGTCTTGACTGATTTCTTTTGATTTTCCCATGATGTCAAGCAAAGAGGCACTGAGTTTGAAGGTAGGCCTTGAAATACATCCACAAGTACACCTCCAATTGATTCAAATTATGTCAATTAGCCTATCAGAAGCCTCTAAAGCCATAACATCATTTTCTGGAATTTTCCTAGCTGTTTAAAGGCACAGTCAAATTAGTGTATGTAATCTTCTGACCCACTAGATTTGTGATACAGTGAATTATAACTGAAATCTGTCTGTAAACAATTGTTGGAAAAATTACCTGTGTCATGCACAAAATAGATGTCCTAACCGACTTGCAAAAACTATAGTTTGTTAACAAGAAATTTGTGGAGTGGTTGAAAAACTAGTTTTAATGACTCCAACCTAAGTGTATGTAAACTTCCGACTTCAACTGTATATCACAGTTGTGATGTCTTCACTATTATTCTACAATGTAGAAAATAGTAAAAATAAAGAAAACCCCTTGAATGAGTAGGTGTGTCCACACTTTTGACTGGGACTGTATGTGTGGCTGTCATCTACTAGTAATATTACATATGGACCTACAGGTAACTGACAAAATAAAGGAAACACTTGAGTAAATGAGGGTTCTGGCGGCTGTTATGGTGTGGGGTGCTTTTTCCTGGTATGGTTTAGGTCCACTCAACCCCTTAGAGGGCAAGGTAAATACCAATAAATATACAACCATTCTGAAGGATAAACTTCAACCTATGTTGAAGCATATTTATCCTGATGGGAGTGGTCTCTTCCAGGATGACAATTCCCCCATCCACAGGGCACGAGTGGTCACCGAATAGTTTGATGAGCATGAACATGATGTAAATCATATGCCATGGCCGTCTCAGTCACCAGATCTCAACGCAATTGAACACTTATGGGACATTCTGGAGCGGTGCCTGAGACAGCGTTTACCACCACCCTCAACAAAACACCAAATAATGAAATTTATTGTGGAATAATGGTGTCCCATCCTTCCAGTATAGTTCCACACACTAGTAGAGTCTATGCCAAGGTGCATTGAAGCTGTTCTGGCTTGTGGTGACCCAGCGCCCTATTAAGATGCTTTAGGTTGGTGTTTCCTTTATCTTGCCAGTTACCATTATGCGTGCGTGTGGAACATCTACGTAGGCAAAACAACAACGTCCAGCACTCTAGTAGTATTAAATATAGACTGATGTATGCATGTGGATCCATCTACATAGACAAAACAAACAACACAACAACTTTCAACACAGTAGCACTAGTATGATAAATGACCCCTGAGAAACCAGACTTCCCTCAGTACATGCACTCGGTCTCCCGCAGAGAGCCAATATGGATTAATGAAGCTTTCTGCAATATATTAGAAATATGGATCCACTGCTGAATCAGAGAATCAGAGGCTCCGAATGCGGGGGACATGGGGGGGGGTTAAGAGTGTTGGCAGAGAGCTAATACACTCAAACACACACACACACACACAAGCTAACAGAAAGGAGCATCATCGTCATGACCATTACATTACCTAAATCATCTAGCTAACCCTCCATCCCTCCATCTCTTCCTCCCTCCCTCCAACTGTACCACTCACTCATTCAAAAGCTATTTATAGCTCTGAGTAACTAGGGAATCAGGTAGTTCATCATTGGGCTGTCGTTGATTTGTAGGCCTACCACTGAGTATTAGCTGTGTTAGGCAAGTTAGGACTGTAATTCTCATTCTCAGTGTGGAAGTTCATACCTCTGGGAGATGGATTGAATCAAAAACCTAACACTAAATGGCTAAATCAACTGGGAGTTAGAGAAAAACTTTTTGATTGAATTAAAGATTATCCAGATTGAATCCAACTGACACTCAAATTACTCCCATTTGGCTAAAGTTGGAAATATATATTTTTTTATTTCAGTGAATAATATAATTTAGTTGAGAGAGAAATACTGAGAAAGATAAAGTGAGAGAATACTGACGAGGGGCAATTCATTATTTGATCTTTCACTCAGTCTTTCTGTTCCCTGTTGAGATCAAAGTACTTAGTGAATGATTCCTCTCTCAGAGCCTTTGAGGCCACTGGGTTTCTGAAGCCCAACACTCCAGGGTATGTGACAATAATACTTCGGACTCCTACAAAGTACTTTGGACAGAATTTATCTTTAGTCTTTTTCAGAGGAACTCAGAGGAATAGTCTGCCTCCTCCAAAAAAGTATTACTAAAGGGAAACTTTGAAGCGATACATACAGCATAACTTCAATTTACAATTGTTTGTGATTAGCATATGCATGCATACCCAGAGGGTTAAACTAGTTAAAACAACGTCACACTAAATGGAAAACTGGATTGGCTTCATTTCAACCAGTTTTACCGACTGGGTGTCACCATCAATTTCAATACTAAACCCGTTTTGTAAACCATTAACACACATGTTAGAAGGAGCAGCAACAGTAGTAATAACATTGTTAAAGACTTCTGACTTTGAAGATCAGACCCATATCTCACTCCTCTACATCCCTCCATCACACCTGCCAGTGTCTGGGTGATAAAATGGGGATTCATCCTGAGAAAGAAGGGACGATCTGCAATGATTGTTATTGTGATGACATAGGGAATAACAAGGCTATTACCAGTCCGGTGGTGTCGGTGGTAGGTGTCAACCCCATGCGCACACACACACACAGACAAACACACTATGGACACTTACCTCATACAGGTCCAGCATCTGGTTGCCCCCCAGGCCGCGGGTGGTCTTGACGTTCTCCATGGCCAGGGTGAAGAGGATGCCCCGGGTGTCGGAGAGGTACAGGTTGTATGTGTCATTCTGGTTTCACTCCTGCACCGCGGCGATGATGGATCTTATGGGTTGGGGTTGTAACAAGCTGCCGAGTACGTGTTGGGTGTCACAAGATCAGGTCTGGTGTGCGTATTGAATGTTTAACACTATAGCTGCCAATGCTCTCTACACAACATATTGTGTCTTTTAACAGCTGCAATAGAAGAGTGAGAATACACACTATGAGACTACACATCATTGTGTAGTAATGCTACTAATTACTTCAAATCAAATCACATTGTATTTGTCACATGCGCCGTGTACAACAGGTGTAGACTTTACTGTGAAATGCTTACTTAAGAGCTCTTTCCCAACAATGCAGAGTTAAAAAGTATAACAAATTTGCTAAATACTAAAAAGTACTCAATCTGAATAATTGATCTACTGCATGTACTGTATATCCGGAGGCATGTGTTTATCACTGTAAAATGAATGTTGCTTACCTTAGGCAGAGAATATTTCGGCAGTTTGATTTTGAGGAATGGATCCCTCTACTAGGACACATAGTAGCTGGCCTGTCCTGCTCTAGGAACCTGGAACACATTTAGCCAAGACACTGAGTATTCCCTTTGTGTTCACTGGTATCATTTGTCCATGCTGCACATATGTGACTCATTGTTGTCAACATGAATTAACTCCTTGGATGAATCTAAAACCTTCATAAATGTATCAATCATTACTCATCTTGCATCCTTCAAACAAGTGAACATGCATGACATTATTTATGATATAAAGATATACACTGAGTGCGCAAAACATTAGGAATACCTTCCTTATATTGAGTTGCACCCCCCTTTGCCCTCAGAATAGCCTTAATCCGTTGGGGCATGAACGCTACAATGTGTTGAAAGCATTTCACAGGGATGCTGGCCCATGCTGACTCCAATGCTTCCCACAGTTGTGTCGAATTGGCTGGATGTACTTTGGGTGGTGAACCATTCTTGATACACACAGGAAACTGTTGAACATGAAAAGTCCAGCAGCGTTTCAGTTCTTGACACACTCAAACCATTGTGCCTGGCATCTACTACCATACCCTGTTCAAAGGAACTTAAATGTTTTGTCAATGGCATGGAAAGAGCAGGCGCTCTTAATGTTATGTACACTCTGTGTACACTTCGTCAGAGAGGAACATTGATGCATAAGGAATTTAAATGGCAATTTCCAGATGTTTCTATTGAGAATATAACAATCTCCTGGCTAGCATACAGCAGAAACTGATCCTCTCACGTCCTCTCTCCTGTTGTCGATGCCTTTTGTGGTTTTGAAGGTAAACATGGGCAAATCAAATCAAATCAAATGTTATTTGCGCCGAATACAACAAGTGTAGACCTTACAGTAAAATGCTTACTTTACAAGCCTCAACAAAAAAAATAAGTGTCAATAAAGTTTAAAAAATTAATGAATAAAACAATTTTAAATATAAAAGCAGAAAATAGAAAAATATCAAGAGCAACAATAAAATAACAGTAGCGAGGCTATATTCAGGGGGTGCCAGTACAAAGTCAGTGTGCGGGGGAACAGGTTAGTCCAGGTAATTGAGGTAATATGTACATGTAGATAGAGGTAAAGTGACGATACACAGATAATAAACAGAGAGTAGCAGGGGCGGGGGGGAGTCAAATAAAACATTCTGGGTAGCCATTTGATTAGCTGTTCAGGAGTCTTATGGATTGGGGGTAGAAGCTGTTAACCTTTTGGGGAGCGGCAGCAGAGGTGTCGGTTTTGGAGATTCTGGCGTGCCCAAAGTAAAATGCCTGCCACTCAGGCTCAGAAACTAGGATATGCACATAATTAGTACAATTGGATAGGAAACACTCTGAAGTTTCTAAAACTGTCTGTGAGTATAACAGAACTGATATGGCAGGCAAAAACCTGAGTGATTTCTGTCCTGAATTTTCTTTTTGTGTGATATGCCCTCACTTTCAATGGCTGTCTAAGGGATTCTCAGTAAAATAGGACCCAGATTGCAATACCTATGGCTTCCACTTGATGTCAACAGTCTTTAGACAAGGTTTCATGCTTTTATCATGGAAGACAACCGAACAGAAGAAGAATTTGTAAGAGGAGGGAGGAAGTCACTTTAGTTTTTGGTGCGCGAGACCGTGTGCGAGTTCCTCGGAAATTTCCTTTTATATCGTTTAGGATATTATCCGTGTGAAATATAATCGTTAATATACATAACAGTATACCTAAGGATACATTATAAATTATGTTTGATTTGTTTGGGCAAAGTTGAGAGGTATAATTTGAACGCTTTCTTTTCACTGTACAATGGGCGAGTCGACGGGGGATTTTCTGAACATAACACGCCAACCAAACTGAGATTTATGGATATAAACAATGACTTTTTCTAACAAAAGAAACATGAATTGTCTTGCTTGGACACTTCGGATTGCCCTCAGCAAAAGATCATCAAAAGGTAAGTGATTTATTTTAGCTCTTTTATGTGTTTTGTGAGACCCGAGCTGGTTATGATTTTATGCTAATGCAGAAATATGTGAGGTGCTATCCTCAAAAAATCGAATGTTGTGCTTTCGTTGTGAAGCCTTTTTGAAATATGACAATGCTGTGATATTGCCAAGAGTCTAAGCTTTTGAAGAGTATGCAACACTTGTATATTGATGAATGTTTTATAATTCAACTTTTGGATTTTGAATTTGGCGCCTTACATTTCCCCGGGTAGTGTCGGGAATGGAGCGCAAGCGCCCCAATGATCCGTAAGAGGTTTTAAGAACCTAGGCTTGGTGCTCCGGTACCGTTTGCCATGCAGTAGCAGAGAGAACAGTCTATGACTAGGGTGGCTGGAGTCTTTGTTCATTTTTAGGGCCTTCTTCTAACACCGCCTGGTAAAGAGGTCCTGGATGGCAGGAAGCTTGGCCCCAGCAATGTACTACGCCGTACGCACTACCCTCTGTAGTGCCTTGTGGTCTGAGGCAGAGCAGTGGCCGTACCAGGCGGTCAGGACGCTCTCAATGTTGCAGCTGTAGAACTTTTTGAGGATCTAATGCCAAATCTTTTCAGCCTCCTCAGCGTGGCAGATGTGTTGTTACCTACCCTTACCACCTGGGGTTGTCAGGAAGTCCAGTATCCAGTTGCAGAGGGAGATGTTTAGTCCCAGGGTCCTTAGCTTAGTGATGAGCTTTGAGGGCAATATGGTGTTGAATGTCGAACTGTAGTTAATGAATATCATTCTCACACAGGTGTTCCTTTTGTCCAGGTGGGAATAGGCAGTGTGGAGTGCAATAGAGATTGCGTCATCTGGGGATCTGTTTGGGCGGTATGCAAATTGTAGTGGGTCTAAAGTTTCTGTGATAATGGTGTTGATGTGAGCCGTGAATGTTGACCTGTTTAACAGAATCTGTCCGGCTGTGACGCAACACGAGAAAACATTGTAGGTTTCCTGAATTGAAGATGTGGTTGGAGGTTTAGGTTGAGTGGTTGGTGGGTTTAGGTAGGGAGACGTATGAGTGTGGTCAAACATGGTTGAGGGATCTGTTAGACAACAGATATATATTTCATACCATTATTCCGGCAGAATGAAGCCAATCATAGGGCCAGGAGTTTTCCTGAACATGTGACCTGACTATGAAGAAGTCTTGGCTCTGAATAGGCTATAACTACATGCCAGAATATTTTCAAGGCTTCACGTGTGGGCTAGGAGTTCTTCCTGAACCCCTGACATAGGCTACTAGAGCCTAGAGTTTTCCAGGTCAAGCCACTTGCACAAGAGAGAACTCTTGGCTCTAATTGAAATAGTTTGGACAAGGAGCTTTACTTAACCATGTGACCTGACTTGGAAAAATATGTGGGCCTAATTCATGTTCGAATAGAAATACATCCATATCTCTCCCCTTCAAATATTTCAAACAACTAGGTAGTTACATTTGGATAGAAAAGATATTGATATTTTCCTGTTTGCTTTTAAATTTGTGCATCCTCATTTGCACAATGTCAAAGTAAATACTATTCAGGCGGTGGGAGGGAAATTAAAATGTAACCCCAAAATTGCACCAGTATTACTTAGAATTCAGCACATTACTAATCCAGATTCCTCTCTCTCGTACAAATTATGATTAATATGACATACTGGGGGACTGGAGTGGAAAAATATAAAACTCCCTAGGTTTCACATCTGAACCGGAATAGTGTGCAAATGCAGACTCTCAAATGAAGGTTCAAATAAAAGGTTTGCATATTTTACATATGTCATGCGAGGTGCATTTTCTTTATACAGAATGTGTCTCTAATGTTTTTTTGACATAAATAAAATCCCCATGCAGCATAGCAACTGTTCAAGGTTCAGAGGTGAGAATTACTATTACATTATTACCATAACATATGCATATTCAGATTGCAAAATGAAGAATTAAAAAACTTTGTGTCAATCAATGGTCCCCGTATCGATTCTAATCAAGAACATGCTGCAGTTAATACAATGTGTCAAAACAAGAATGAATCATAAATATTAATATATTTCATGAATGACAGTTGGATAGCTCTATCATACCATTTCTTCACACCTGAAAATCAACTAGTTGTTGCATGTGGTGTTGTAAAATATGCAAATTCCCTCCCAGTCCTAGCCAAACCAAGTTGTGCGTAATACATAACACATGCCCATATCATTCAAGGCTAACGATGCGCATCCTATGCAATGCATCATGGTCTACATACAATATGTTACAATATATTCTCCTCAGACAGAACCTTACCTGAATAAACATAGTCATCTTTAACCACCAGTGAGCTGATGTCAATGTATCCAGGGAAGGGGTAGTTTCTGTTGGGCTCTGAGCACGTTAGAGCCTGACATGTTACATACTGTATACCTGCAAGGTAAGGAGATAAAGATTACTGGAGATCTGGATTCATCCAGCTCATCTTATTCCTGGGAACATGAGAATGCCCATTAACCGAGGCTATATGTCTGTATGAATTGAACTTCAGGGCACTTTTGCATGGATCGCATGTCAATCACTTTTGTGATTGATATGCGATAGAGATAGTAAGTATACTGTCACAAGTTTAACACTGTGTGTATAAACAGCATATATATATATATATATAAGGTTGTAATTTGACCAGTATGTTGTGGTTTCCATTCTATATTGGTGATTGTTTCATACAGTATGTAAAGTTGTAGGTTTGTCACTATTCCACATGATCAACTATGATCATTCACTGTGTACAGAAAACTAAACTGTCTCTGATTCTGGGGCTCTAACAACAGCTGCAGCAGATAGCTAGAATAAACAATCTCACAATTTCACCTATGGAGGACCTTGGATGGCGTTGCCGTGGCGAGTTATAGAGCTGACACTCTCAGAGTGAGAGTGATGAGAGGGAAAGGCCATATTAATCAAGTATCATGCACTGCATTTTCAGTGGGGTAATGCACTGTCTCTCCCCTGGGACACAACGCTCTAAACCCAGGGTGGAATTTATTCCTTGACAGACTCTCACTCTCTTCTATCGTTAGAGGGCTGATAATTGGACTGCAAATGTGGGGGCCTTTCTTTGCTGTGTGTGTGTGCAGTGCTATTCAGGTCCATTAGGGGGGTGTGCCTCCATGTGAACCAGATCCGACTCCTTGTCTAGAACCGTTACAGACCTGGATTAAAGAAGAGGAGAGAAAGAAGGATGAAGAGGAGGGGGGGAAGGAGGGGTAAAGTAATGAAAAGAGGGGAAGAGGAGGAGTGGAGAAAGAGAGAAGAAGAGGAGGAGAGAAGAAGGGAAGAAGAGGAAAAGAGGAGAGGAGGAGGGAAGAGAAGGAAAGAAGAAGACAGAGGGAGATGAGTCTCAGCAGAGGAATTCCCCTCCAGATATAGACGTCTCTTTTCAGCGTTGTCTCAACAATGATGGCTTTCCATGTGAGGACGTTCTCCCCAGAGCTGTGTCACAAAATGTCAAATTACCTTAGCAACTCCCACAGCAACAGCCAGACACTGTGGGTTTGTTATTCTACCAAAAAGTGGTATCCGTCACAAAAGCATAAATACGCAGCAACATAAATATGGAATTTCTTAAGTCAGGCACTGTACAATGGCAAGGCTGTGCCACATAATTCAAGTTAGAGTCACTGTACTGTATTTCACTGTATTATATCTATCACGTTTCAAGGTAAGACCCAGATGCAGACAACGTTGAATTTACAATAGTTTTTTAATCCAACAGGGGCAGGCAGAAGACAGGTCAAGGGCAGGCAGGGGTCAGTAATCCAGATAGGTGGGGCAAAGTTACAGGACGGCAGGCAGGCTCAGGGTTAGGGCAGGCAGAAAAGGTCAAAACCGTGAAAATGAGAAAACAGGAACAATCAAGAGACAGGAACAGAGGGGAAAATGCTGGTAGGCTTGACGAAACAAAATGAATTGGCAACGAGCGATAGAGAAAAAGGGACATTTGTCATGGATACATTCTAGGACTGTCTTCACATTAATCATATACCTTGCACACGAACCGCCGCCCATTTTGGAATAAGAAGCAATGAACGTGTTTACGTGTTTGAATGCCGTCGTTCGTCATCTATCTCTGTTGAAACCAAACAAGAAGGTTTGGTTTCAACAAAACACATGCTCTGATTGTCCACCAGATGTCACAATGTCCTTATTATTTGTCTGGTCTCCAATGGGCTGTTTTTGTTCTGAACTTGTTCTTAGCTCATGTGGATAGTCAGAGTTTGAACCCCTTTACATGGACAGCTGCAGCCTGTTCCTGTTCGGGTATAGTCTGGTGAGTTTATGTTCTTCACCTCGTGTTGTTTCAACCATTTCCCACATGTAGCTAACGCTCCTGGTTCAATATGTTCATTCTTACCCAGTCCTTTTAAGCACTCTGATCGAAAAAGAGTGGTTCCATCACGTTGACAAGCTCTCTGACCTCACTCTGGGCGTGGCTACTTAATGTGCAAAGTATTCTCAAAACAATTATCTTATTAGAAAACTAAAATTATTGACCATTTCCCACATTCAGATGTTAGACATATTTGTTCTAAAGTTCACTTTTTGGACGTTAGAGTTTTTGGCTGGCAAAAGTCTTTCTCTATACAAAGACATTCTGATCCCAATACTGAAGAGAGAGAGAAAGTTTCCCCCTCTAGAGATTTACAGCAGGGTGTGAAGGGTGACCATCCAGCAGCTCCCCCTGTCCTCTCTGTGTTAGAGAGAGAGGCCTGGCTACTGTCACCCCCCCACCCCCCATCAGTTTGATCTTCCCATTCTGATCCTCACAGGGCAGTCCTGACACTACTGTAAATTATGGATATACGTGTCTAAAAATAAATATATTGCCCTGTTGACGAGCAGGTGTAGTAGTGCCCATGGCCTAATTTCATTGGTCTAATTACATTTCCCACTTCCTGGGTGCATAATGACAGGGTGCATTTTGTTCCATTCCACTAATTGATGGTACTTATGTTGCTTCCTGCTGGCTGTCTGTGTTGTTATTTTAGTCCTACAGTCAGAGTCGGTGGCCCCAGTCAAACTCCATGCTAATGTTCTGACATTCAACTCAGAGGCCAACAATCATCAAACACCAGATGCACCTTGCCATATTTGCTATATATTTGTTCTTTTTAATTTAACCTTTATACAGGTTTTTCTCATTGAGATAAAAATCTATTTTTCAAGAGAGATGTTCAAACAAATTGTTATGCAAACACACAACTGTCATCATAATCATCCTGTTATTTATCACTGGCTTGGTACCAGATCTGATCCTATAGCTAAACCAGCAAACTCTCCTGTCTCAGCCTCCAGTATTTATGCTGCAATAGTTTGTGTCGGGGGGCTAGGGTCAGTCTGCTATATCTGGAGTATTTCTCCTGTCTTATCCGGTGTCCTGTGTGAATTTAAGTATGCTCTCTCTAATTCTCTCTTTCTTTCTTTCTATCCCTCTTTCTTCCTTTCTCTCTCTCAGAGGACATGAGGACCATGCCTCAGGACTACCTGGCCTGATGACTCCTTGCTGTCCCCAGTCCACCCGGTCGTGCTGCTGCTCCAGTTTCAACAGTTCTGCCTGCGGTTACTCTCTACTCTCTAGAGACAGCAGGAGCGGTAGAGATACTCTGAATGACTAGCTATGAAAAGCAAACTGACATTTACTCCTGAGGTGCTGACCTGTTGCACCCTCTTATTATTTGATCCTGCTGGTCATCTATGAACATTTGAACATCTTGGCCATTTTCTGTTATAATCTCCACCCGGCACAGCCAAAAGAGGACTGGCAACCCCTCATAGCCTGGTTCCTCTCTAGGTTCTTCCTAGGTTCTGGCCTTTCTAGGGAGTTTTTCCTAGCCACCGTGCTTCTACACCTGCATTGCTTGCTGTTTGGGGTTTTAGGCTGGGTTTCTATACAGCCCTTTGTGACATCAGCTGATGTAAGAAGGGCTTTATAAATAAATGTGATTGATTTATTGATTAAATAAATAGCAGTCCCAAGCCTTGTTCCACCTCATAGGATCCTGCATGTGGCAGGCAGGCGGAGCAATGTTTCTCCCAATAGCAGTCTGTGGTGGCAGGCTGGCTGAGCCAGGCAGCCGGTAGTTAGGCCCGGGCTAGTCTCTCATCATACGATGCCACTGGGTGAGCTCAATCTGCACTCATTCACCAGGCCAATTATATTTTTTATTCTAAAACTCAGAGCTGTCACAAAGTGAGCTTCATAGTTTCCCACTCACGTCAATAAATCAAAACACCTGCCAGATCCAGAGCCACTGATGAGGCCTGGCCGGCGATAGCCAAGAGACTGAAAGAGCGAGAGCTGCCAGGGAAGCTTGTCTAAAAGGTGGTTGAAGAATTGAGGATAACAGTTGTTGGTTCCACTTACCTATTCACGTTGATGGTGGATTTCAATTAAAATCTATATGGCGGTATGTACGTCATTGTGTTTTGAGGCTTGTTAAGCTGTGTTCTTTAGAATGCAAAACGCTGACACCAACTGCAGAATTTTAAAAGCAGAACATGTGGTTTACCAGGAAAGAGACGGAAAAAGAGAGTCATGATTGTTGTGCCTAAGCTAGGTTGGTAAACCATGTAAGCATTTGAGAACATGTCAAGCAGACTAACGAAAACATCTGATTATGTACATGAACAAAAACATCATGGCGCGTGTTGCATCTTCATCTAAAGAGTAATTTATTCTAATGTGGATTCAGGGAAAACGCAGAACATTATAAGAGCACAAACATTATTGCTGACGCATATGGTGCGTTGCGGCCCCAAAGAGTGGGCATCCCGCAGTCTGAATCACAGTCAAGGGTCCAAGATCTTACACAGGCTTTTTTTTCCAGGCAACAACAGCTTTTATATTGTCTGCAGCCAGCCAGTCAGAACGTTTGATAGTGTCTTGGCCAGTCTAACAGTGTCTTTGTCACGGTTTTGTTGAGAATTGGACCAAGGCGTAGCATACATGGTTGAGTTAAACATGATTTTAATTATTAGTTGCAACGACCGTAAACACACCGTGTAGCGCAACACAGCAACTAACACGATGAACATAAGTATAATATCCCACAACACAGGTGGGGGACTGAACAACCTAAATAGGATTCCCAATTAGAGACAACGACTAACAGCTGCCTCTAATTGGGAACCCAAACCAACCAACATAGAAATACAAACATAGACCAAAAAACACCCCTGATCACATCCTGACCAAAACCACCATAGAGCAGCCAAAAGTGTCATCTATGGCCAGGACGTGACAGTACCCCCCCCCAAAGGTGCGGACTCCGACCGCGACCAAAAGTCACTGGGGGGGTCTCTCGGGTGGGTCCTCGCCTTTGGCGGCGGCTCCGGTGCGGGCCGTACCGGCCCGAGAAGACGCACTGGAGGCCCGGCACGTGGAGCAAGAACAGTACGTACCAGGCTGGGACGACATCTTAGAGGCCTGGTGCGTGGAACAGGAACAGTCTGTGCCAGGCTGGGACGACAGCCTAAAGGCCTGGTGCCTGAAGCAGGAACAGTCCGTGCCAGTCTCTCGATGCGCACAGGGGACCTGATGCGTGGAGCAGGGACAGGACGTGCCGGGCCCTCGATGCACACAGGGGACCTGATGCGTGGAGTAGGGACAGGACGTGCCGGGCCCTCGATGCGCAGAGGGGACCTGATGCTTGGAGCAGGGACAGGACGTGCCGGGCCTCGATGCGCACAGGGGACCTGATGCGTGGAGCAGGGACAGGACGTGCCGGGCTCTCGATGCGCACAAGGGACCTGATGCGTGGAGCAGGGACAGGTCGTGCCGGGCTCTGAAGACGCACAGGGAGCCTGGTGCGTGGAGCAGGAACAGGCCGTACTGGGCTGTGGAGACGCACCGGAGATACAGTGCGCAGAGCCGCTGCAGGATATCCTGGTCCAAGGAGGCGCACCGGAGACCAGGAGCGCTGAGCCGACACCCTCCTTCCAGGCTGCACACTCCCCCTAGCTCGACGGATGCGGGAAGCTGGCATGTCGAGCATCGGGCTGTGAACGCGCACTGGTAACACCGTGCGCTTCACCTCCTCACGCGGTGCCTTACCAGTGCGACGCTCCCTCTGGTAAGCACGGGGAGTTGGCCCAGGTCTCCAACCTGGCTCAGCCAACCTCCCCGTGTGCCCCCCACTGCCTCTCGGGCTTTCTTGCCAGCCGTGTTCCCACGTACTTCCTCTCATAAAAGAGCCGCTCTGCCATCGCTGCCTCCAACTCCTCCCTGGGACGGCGATACTCCCCCTCCTGGCTCCAGGGTTCCTGTACGGTTGCACGCTGCTTGGTCCTGGTGTGGTGGGATATTCTGTCACGTTTTGTTGAGAATTGGACCAAGGCGCAGCATTCATGGTTGAGTTAAACATGATTTTAATTATTAGAACTCACCAAAAACAAAAGAAAGTTGCAATGACCGTAAACACACCGTGTAGCGCAACACAGCAACTTACACGATGAACATAAGTATAATATCCCACAACACAGGTGGGGGACTGAACAACCTAAATAGGATTCCCAATTAGAGACAACGACTAACAGCTGCCTCTAATTGGGAACCCCAAACCAACCAACATAGAAATACAAACATAGACCAAAAAACACCCCTGATCACGTCCTGACCAAAACCACCATAGAGCAGCCAAAAGGGCCATCTATGGCCAGGATGTGATAGTCTTGGCCAGTCTGACAGTGTCTTGGCCAGTCTAACAGTGTCTTGGCCAGTCTGACAGGGTTCTGGTCACTCTGACATTGTCTTGGCCAGTAACTTAGGACTTCCTTTACAATTTGTGACTCGTTTCAGGAAACTAGGCATATGTCGCGCATCACTACTTAACAGGAGCACCATTTGAACTTAAACTTTTTTTTTATCAAAATGCGTTTTTTTGGGCAGAAATGCCTTCTGGAACATGTGAACTTTCATGTGACTTAATAAAAAAAGTTAGCAACCTTCCCATTAGCAATGATTGGCTGAGATAATGAGTTCGGATTGGTCTGCCATGTAGCGCGCTTCTGTCTATAATATGAACTGGTCAATATGTGTAGGTAATCCTTTCTAATGCTACTTTTTTTAAAGATATCATGTAGTAGAACTGCATAAATGTTGCTCTCCACTTTCTAGAGGACAAGTTTTGAAATCAGTGGAAATAACTATGATACCTAAGGTGATGGAGAAAAGAGAACACAGAAGGCTCCGGATTACATCTTCAAACTAAGGGGCACCATGGCATTCGTGACAGAGAGGGAGAAGCGTCCATCCATGTATACAGGTAAGAGAGTCTAGATAGCTAACGTTAGCTGGCTGGTTAGCTAACGCTATGTGCATGATCTGTGTAGTAATCTTATTCGTATCTCAGAGCCATTACCATTGATAATTATAGCCTAATGATAGCTAGCTAATATTGAACCTGGCTGGTTAGCTACCTGCAGATTCATGCAGGGTAGTACTGTTTACTTACCCCATTCCATACAAATTTGCGCAACCGCAGCATTCAAACGAGACTGCAACGAAAACTAATGGGACTGTAGCAACTGTGTCGGGCATCAAAATCTGGGGTGTGAACTACATTTCTCTGCAAGCGTTGATTGAAATGGTAATGGCCCGATAGTACTGGAGAAAAGTTTTAAAAAACTGACCCCCCGACACTGTACGTTAAATTGTGACTTGTCATGACGTAATGTACATCACGCATAATGCAACTCTGTGTCGTACAGCCTCTCTCCATCAGGTGTAGCGCTTTTCTCACAGTTTAAAAATAAGAAATGGACAGGGCCAGGATAAGGGGGATACCTAGTCAATTGTATAACTGAATGCGTTCATTTTTTGCATGATCACTGCAAGCCATCATGACTCTCAAAACAGCCGCTGTTTACTTCTTTAGCGCCACCCTAAAAACCGATTCAAATTCGACACAGACCTTCAAATAGGTATGTAATGACACATTATATAAACTCTTTATAGTGTTTTATTTACATTTTAGAGGTGATAAGTTGGACAGATCAGGTGAAGAAAGCCATTTCCCCACACGGCTTATCTCCCCCTTTCCCTATCACGCAGTAGGTTTTGCTTCCCCACCCGTCATGGAGCTCATTGCCTTCTTCAATCATGCAGAAACGGGCAGCATGAAGGTCTCGTCATTGATATTGCTGGAAAGGGGAGAAATTGTGCTTTACAATGGTATTCATATTACAGTCGACCTGGAAGTATTACATTTTTGGGACGCTAAAATAAGGTAAATTGTACGTTACAGCGCAATGTACAGAAGTGAGTTAGCTTACAGTAACTTTATGAGTTGGGATTAGGGTTAATTGTTTAGCTAGCTAGCTACATGTCTAAACAAAAGACTACACTATGCAAGTAACTATTTCAATAGAATGTTTATGATGTCACTGTGACAACTGTCAATAGACGTAGCTGGTAAATTCGCTCTGGCTTTCTATTCCAATTTCAGAGCACTCTCGTCTGAGTGTGCCAGAGCGCAGAATAACTGACTGGTGTCAGTAAACACTGGCAAAGAAAGCGTAATTAATTTGTTTCCAGCAGCACAGTTGCAGTCACCAATGCTTTTCATTACATAAAAAACCCCTAACCAGCTCTGCTAGGGCAACTAAAATGGTGAGCTGTTATCTCATTTGTGTCTGGAAGTAACTAGCAAGCTAGCCAACGTTAGCCAGTTACCTTGGGTGCTTGACTGCTGTTGTTAGGTCAGAATGTTCGGCTCAACACCACTATTTACGAACACACCCGTAGTATAAACCAGCCTTTAGTCTTGAAATCTTTGGTTGTTAAGTACTGTGGCGTACAGCAGATCAGCCACCAGGGGGCGACTCGTCGAGGCCTGGTGACAGACGGAGTCTACATCACGAGGCGATGGCTCACTCTAATTGGGGCTGATTGTGGTTGGTGAGTAATCAAGGGCTGATTGCTCACCAGCTGGACGAGTCCCATAAAGCTGCCAGAAGGGCAGCACACGGGAGAAGGGACTGGGGGAAGAAAGGTTACTCCCGTATAGTTGGGGACGGTTCCAGAGATAAAAGGAGGGAGCTACATTTTTGTTCCTCACAGGATACAGCAAGACAAGGAGCCCAGAAGACGGTATCCCGGAGAGGGTCTCATGGGGGAGACCTATTATTTTCTTTTGATTTGTTATTCAAATAAACACCCTTGAAACCAAGCTAATCCTACTCTGTCCGTGTCTGATCTGTGTAAACATTTTGACCAAACCACCTGGTCTGCCACAGTACATAGCCTCACAGTCACACCCTGATCTGTTTAACCTGTCTTGTGATTTTCTTCACCCCCCTCCAGGTGTCGCCCATTTTCCCCCATTATCCCCTGTGCATTTATACCAGTATTTTATGTTTGTCTGTTGCCAGTTCGTCTTGTCTCGTCAAGCTACCAAAGTTTTTTCCCCATACTCCTGTTTCGTGGTAGTTCCTGTTTTCTAGTTCTCCCAGTATTTGACCATTCTGCCTGCCCTGACCCTGAGCCGGCCTGCCAGTCTGTACTTCTTGACACTGCCCTGGATTACTGACCCCTGCCTGCCCTGACAATGAGCATGCCTGCCGTTCTGTACCTTACGGACTCTGCCCTGGATTACTGAACTCTGCCTGCCCTTGACCTTGACCTGCCCCCTGTTTTGTAAATAAACTTTTGTTATTTCGAACTGTCTGCATCTGGGTCTTATCCTGAGGTCTGATACTCACATGTGAATCCTTAAAGAGATGGGTGGGGCTAAAGCTTAAAAGGGTGTGAACGATGCCGAATGGGTGTAGACAAAGAAGAGCTCTCCAGTAGGTACCAAAACATTCAAGGCCCATTTTCTTAAAAGTGAGGTTGCAAGTTTTCAACTTTCAAAGCAGAATTACTTTCTCGTTGTTCCTCAACTGTAGTGCATGACATACAATTTTCTAGCTCTGTCTACTTTTATCCAATGTAAAAAACACAATTTCAAATTTTGCTACATTAGACCGAATTGAGGCAGTTGGTCACATACTGTATGCTACAGGTCAACAATCAACTCTACTTATTTGAGTAGCAGATCAAGTGTAGAAGGAACTAAAATGGGATTTCAAGCCAATAGTATCAGAGATTGTTACGTTTGTTGTTGCTGTACTTCAGGCTACATACTTCAGTTGTTTGTGGGTTTCATTCAGAGTTATTCAACTTTAATATTTTTTTCACTAATATTCTTGCACCTGTGGTCAAAGATATGTAGGAAAAACAAGTCTACAGTCACAGAAAGGTTATTTGTTCTTATTATCCTACTTCCTTCTTTCATCTGAACCCTGGAAGCTAGATATCTCAACCGTCCTCTCTTTCGCCACCGAAACATCCTCATTCATTAAAGGTCCAATACAGCCGTTTTTATCTCAATTTTACCAGAAAGGCCAAAACTCCATCCCACCACAACAGGCTGAAGTTTCAGAAAATCTTTTGAAACAGCTTTTAAATTAAATGGCATCATCATCATTTTCACTATTTCACAGTATTTTTACTGATGTTTTTATTTCTTTACTTACCTATTGTTCACCTAATACCTTTTTTGCACTGTTGGTTAGAGCCTGTAAGTAAGCATTTCACTGTAAGGTCTACACCTGTTGTATTCGGCGCACGTGACAAATAAACTTTGATTTGATTTAAATATACAAAACTCAGATAAATCACGTTTTTGACTGGATTGGTCCTTTATCACCCCAATAGCACCCTAAGACATAATGGCAGAATCTCCTCCCAACTGAAACAGGATATGTGGACTTATGGAAATGGTAATGACGTATTATAGACCCTGTGTCCTGAATAATTACAATAAGTCACTTTTACAACACCTAATTAAGCCTCCTATGAATTCCTTAAGCATTTATGTACAGTACTCTAAATCAAACTGCACCGGTTGACAGTGCCTTGGCTCTGACTAGAGCGGAAGACAAGGTGATGGGACAATTTTTTATGGAATTTATGGAGCCAGGAGAATGCAACGTGGCGATGCTGGAGACGATCCTATGGAGAGGAGTATGTGAAAGTGTATGCAAATGAACCATCTGGATTGTTTGAACTGCCTGGGTGTTGGGGAATAAGAGGTCTCTGCTCCGGAGCACAATCTGCTGCATCACTTGTATGTTCTATAGAAATAAGACTGTGAACAGTCCCAAATGGCACCCTATTCCCTATATAGTGCACTACTTTTGACCAGAGCCCCATAGGGAATAGGGTGCCATATGGGATGTAAACTATGTCCATATACTGCACAGTAGAGCTGATACTCTGCAATGAACTCCAGAGTTTGATGTAGTTAATTTGACCGTTGTGTTTGAAATTGATGAACAAATACTTGAAATGGAATTAGACCTGATGATACTGTATGGATGTTCATCAAGTTTGCTAGGTGCCATGCTGTCACTGCAGTAAGAATGTTTAATTCCCAGTCTTATAGATTTATAGACCTGTAATACATATTAAAACACAGCATTACATCCTCACTTAACTATGAATTGAGAAGGTAATCTTTTTTTTTAAATAAAAAAATTAAACACACTGCAATGGCAACAGCATGTATTCTCATATAACATAACGTATGGCTAAACATGTCGGCAAAAAATGTCATGTTGCTAGCAGTATACACTTGCCAAATAAAACAATTATCTCATGAGATGAACTTCATACTCTAATTGAGCCCACTTTACTATAAACCAATACCAATTCCCTCTCGCATTGTGGTGACGTACTACCCACAACCGTCCCTCAATGGATCTTAATGGGGCACACATCTGCACTACCGCTGTTAAATAACAAATGATAGGAGCCGTTCAAACGGTGCTGCAACTGCTTTGGTTCACAAGGTCACCAAATGTGTAATCTCTGGTGGGGAGGAATGATGGCTGTTGAGCTCAGTTATCTATTCCGCTCGGTTGGATATGCTCTGCAAACTCAACAACAACCTCGTCCTAGAAACCCATCCACCTTTTATAGGTGTAGTTTAGTGCTGCGTAGAGATTTTAAAAAGGTTCATGTTATGGTGGAAAAATGTGTGGATGTGTAAGCAAATATATTACTTTTGCATGTCTAGACTGTGAAAAAACGTGGTGAGTCACAATGCAAATTAACAATATCCAACTATGTATATAGGCTTGGTATGTCTGCATGGTTATCCAATTAGGCATAATTGCTCTGTGAAGTGCTATGAGGTAAACACAGAGAAAATTACACTATTAGTCCACTGCCAAGGGCAATATGGGTGGTTATTAGTCCATTTTTAAAGGCAATATGGAGGTCTGCATTGTCATGACAGTGTGTTTCAAATTAAAGTCCATTAATGGAGTCCTGCTGGGTCTAGTGAACTGCAAGGGGAGCCAACCTGTTGCAGCTCCAGCTGACAAGTGGGCTGAGCACTAAAGATACCTGCCATCTAGAGGGGCATTGAGTTGAGAAATGCACCACAGTGGACGATGAGAAGGAGCAGCCATTTTGGCTCTGGCTCAGTAACACCTTGCAGGGTCACATCCAGATCTATGGTGGGTGGGGGAGGGGAAGCACTGCGGTGGTGGAGGCCATTTTAGATTTAGAGCAGCACATACTGTTAGTAAATTAATGGACAGGAGGAGTCTGTTTATATTGTGGAGGAACCAATTTGGGGTCTGACTCCGCAGCCCCTTGCTGATTGCGTCATGACAAAGTGGGCCTATGCACTGCAGTGGTGGAGACTGGGGAGGCCATTTTGACTAAAGATCAACATCACCTTCGAGGATCAGTTCATGCGGAGGAGTGAAACTGCTGACGTAAGGAAGCCATTTTGTCATACGTTGAGGTTCATTGCAGAGTCTGAACCACATAATATAATACAACCACAGTGGGATACTAAACTTTTACTACCTCGCTACAGGTCTGGGAACGCACATACAGTGAGGGAAAAAAGTATTTGATCCCCTGCTGATTTTGTACGTTTGCCCACTGACAAAGAAATGATCAGTCTATAATTTTAATGGTAGGTTTATTTGAACAGTGAGAGACAGAATAACAACAAGAAAATCCAGAAAAACGCATGTGAAAAATGTTATAAATCGATTTGCATTTTAATGAGGGAAATAAGTATTTGACCCCTCTGCAAAACATGACTTAGTACTTGGTGGCAAAACCCTTGTTGGCAATCACAGAGGTCGTTTCTTGTAGTTGGCCACCAGGTTTGCACACATCTCAGGAGGGATTTTGTCCCACTCTTCTTTGCAGATCTTCTCCAAGTCATTAAGGTTTCGAGGCTGACGTTTGGCAACTCGAACCTTCAGCTCCCTCCACAGATTTTCTATGGGATTAAGGTCTGGAGACTGGCTAGGCCACTCCAGGACCTTAATGTGCTTCTTCTTGAGCCACTCCTTTGTTGCCTTGGCAGTGTGTTTTGGGTCATTGTCATGCTGGAATACCCATCCACGACCCATTTTCAATGCCCTGGCTGAGGGAAGGAGGTTCTCACCCAAGATTTGA
>QNTS01000252.1:350246-390577 GCA_003317085.1 Hucho hucho | reverse complement strand
CCCCCCCCCCCCCACTGAAACACCAAAGCCTTCAGGTGAGTGGATAGGAATTCTTAATACACCCTGTGGACGTGTGGTATTCACCAAGGGCAAGGAGGGCTATTCATAACCCAATACCCAATAACCCAGTACCTGTACGACGGTGGCCTGCCTTAGCCTTGCAACTGGGGCTTGGAACACAATACAGAAGCTGCCCATCCTAAAAAGACAAAAGGATGTCATACCCACTTACAGTCAGGTACAGCATATCTGGCACCCTTGATAAAGATGAGCAAAATAGACTATAAAGTAAATAATAAAGAAATTATATGGTGCATGGCCAAAGAGCTCTATTTTCATGACCATAGCACAGGTTCCAATTCAGGTGGCAATGCCATTTAGCAATCTCTAGGCATTTACACATATACATCCTCCAGAACAACACCTTCTCCAGCTTTATCCTCAACAGGAAGACCCTCCTCCAGAACAACACCTTGTCCAGCTTTATCCTCACCAGGAAGACCCTCCTCCACAACACCTTCTCCAGCTTTATCCTCACTGGAAAGACCCTCCTCCACAACACCTTCTCCAGCTTTATCCTCACCAGGAAGACCCTCCTCCACAACACCTTCTCCAGCTTTATCCTCACCAGGAAGACCCTCCCTCCACAACACCCTTTTATTTATTTTATTTCACCTTTGTTTAACCAGGAAGGCCAGTTGTTCTCATTTACAACTGCGACCTGGCCACAACACAGAGTTACACAAGGGATAAACAAACGTACAGTCAATAACACAATAGAAAGATCTGTATACAGTGTGTGCAAATGTAGTAAGATTAGGGAGGTAAGGCAATAAATAGGCCATAGTGGCGAAATAATTACAATTTAACAAATAAACACTGGAGTGATAGATGTGCAGAAGATGAATGTGCAAGTAGAGATACTGGGGTGAAAACGAGAAGAAAATAATATATATAACAACATGGGGATGAAGTAGTTGGGTGGGCTATTTATAGATGGGCTATGTACAGGTGCAATGATCGGTAAGCTGCTCTGACAGCTGATGCTTAAAGTTAGTGAGGGAGATATGAGTCTCCAGCTTCAGTGATTTTTGCAATTCGTTCCAGTCACTGGCAGCGGCGAACTGGAAGGAAAGGCGGCCAAAGGAGGAGTTGGCTTTGGGGGTGACCAGTGATATATACCTGCTGGAGCGCGTGCTACGGGTGGGTGCTGCTATGGTGTCCAGTGAGCTGAGATAAGGCGGGGCTTTACCGAGCAAAGACTTATAGATGACCTGGAGCCAGTGGGTTTTGCAACAATTATGAAGCGAGGGCCAGCCAACGAGATCATACAGGTCGCAGTGGTGGGTAGTATATGGGGCTTTGGTGACAAAACGGATGGCACTGTGATAGATTACATCCAATTTGCTGAGTAGAGTGTTGGTGGCTATTTTGTAAATGACATCGCTGAAGTCGAGGATCGGTAGGATAGTCAGTTTTACGACGATATGTTTGGCAGCATGAGTGAAGGATGCTTTGTTGCGAAATAGGAAGCCGATTCTAGATTTAATTTTGGATTGGTGATGCTTAATGTGACTCTGGAAGGAGAGTTTTCAGTCTAACCAGACACCTAGATATTTGTAGTTGTCCACATATTCTAACCGTCCAGAGTAGTGATGCTAGACGGGCAGACAGGTGCGGGCAGCGATCAGTTGAAGAGCACACATTTAGTTTTACTTGCATTTAAGAGCAGTTGGAGGCCACAGAAGGAGTGTTGGGTGACTGAACTGCAAATAGTGTATGCAGGTGATAGACTCCAAACGCATTGGTTTAGATATATTACATTTGCTGGAAACTGTGAGCTTGTTCGACTGTGTGAAGAAATGTGACTTGTTTCTGTTGATACATCTGAAGTGGAAAGTTTTTTGCTCACTTTTTTCAAAGGTTGAAAGGAAGTGTCAATAAATGCATCTCCAACATGTCAACTATCTAAGAGCAGCATGATTTGGTAGTTGTACGGAATGCGGTAGACTGACGTTCTTCATCTGACATTGTGCATCTGAGTGGGAGACTACAGGGGGCTGACAGGAACATTATTTGGGAAAAACAAAGTTATGTCAGCCACCTGGGGTTCTCCTCTTGACACACCCAAAACGAATTGATTAGAACACCGGAAACCTGAAAAGGATATAATTAAACAGAGAACACTTTTATTAAAAGACTGGTGTTAAGGAATCATTTAATCAGCATTGTACTTATCACGTCTGCGAGTGTTCCATGTCCACAAAGGTATGTCTTCTGCGAGTGTTCCATGTCCACAAAGGTATGTCTTCTGAGAGTGTTCCATGTCCACAAAGGTATGTCTTCTGAGGGCGTTCCATGTCCACAAAGGTGTGTCTTCTGAGGGTGTTCCATGTCCACAAAGGTATGTCTTCTGAGGGTGTTCCATGTCCACAAAGGTATGTCTTCTGAGCGTGTTCCATGTCCACAAAGGCCCATCCTTTTAATGCAAACAAAATATCACCAACATCTATAGTGTTAATCAAACAGCACATCAGCTTCTGTTACAAACTCATGTAGTCCGCATTCTCCAACAAAGGCCATCACAGACCGAAAGCGTAACAAATTACAACCTCTGGATCTCTCCAGGTTTCATTGTTATGACTTATATTGGGGTCAGTTAGCAACCCAGGTGTCAGTCTTCTCCCTCCTCCACCTCAACCAGACTCCCTGTGTGATAGCCATCTTTGTAGCCAGGTAAGACTCATTGGCCTTAATGGTAGGTCTTCTTCACAGGAAGTTATATGGGATGTGACCTGTGTGTGAATGGGGGGTACAGAGCTTCCTCAACATGAGACCACTGTACAGTGAAGGTTACAGATGAGTAATAAAATAAACCAATACGGGGCCGCTGGAACCGGGATGAAATAAAGGTAAAACATCAACAGCTTGGAACTTTATCCGACTGTGTATCACAGTTAAAAATCCATAGCATACTGTATCAAACAACCAACTGTGGAGAAAAAACGATATGGAGCTCACCTTCTGGTCGTGGCTGTAGGCTAGGGCCCAATCTTCCTGTTTTGGATGGAACAGAAGGATTAGGATGTAGAAGCTGAGGCGATATTTCTGATAGCTCGCTCCTTCATCTGAGCTGATGAGCACACTGCTCTCAAACTCAGGGTCTGTCAGAACCATTATCAAATCAAATCAAAGTTTATTTGTCACATGCGCCAAATACAACAGGAGTAGACCTTAGTGAAATGCTTACTTACAGGCCCTAACCAACAGTGCAATTTAAAAAAAAAAAGGTGTTAGGTGAACAATAGGTAAGTAAGGAAATAAAAACAACAGTAAAAAACAGTGGAAAATAACATTAGTGAGGCTATATACAGTAGCGAGTATATTACTGTAGCGAGGCTATATACAGGCACCGGTTAGTCGGGCTGATTGAGGTAGTATGTACATGTAGAAATGGTATGCATATATGATAAACAGAGAGTAGCAGTAGCGTAAAAGAGGGGTTGGCGGGTGGTTGTTGGCGGGACACAATGCAGATAGCCCGGTTAGCCAATGTGTGGGGGCACTGGTTGGTCGGGCTAATTGAGGAAGTATGTACATGAATGTAAAGTTAAAGTGACTATGCATATACTGTATGATAAACAGAGAGTAGCAGCAGCATAAAAGAGGGGTTGGGGGGGGGGGCCACACAATGTAAATAGTCTGGGTAGCCATTTGATTACCAGTTCAGGAGTCTTATGGCTTGGGGTAAAAACTGTTGAGAAGCCTTTTTGTCCTAGACTTAGCACTCCGGTACCGCTTGCCATGCGGTAGTAGAGAAAATAGTCTATGACTGGAGTGAGTGGGGTCTTTGACAATTTTTAGGGCCTTCCTCTGACAACGCCTGATGTAGAGGTCCTGGAACGCAGGCAGCTTAGCCCCAGTGATGTACTGGGCCATACACACTACCCTCTGTAGTGCCTTGCGGTCGGAGGCCGAGCAGTTGCCGTAGCAGGCAGTGATGCAACCAGTCAGGATGCTCTCGATGTTGCAGCTGAAGAACCTTTTGAGGATCTGAGGACCCAAGTCTTTTTAGTTTCCTGAGAGGGAATAGACTTTGTCGTGCCCTTTTCACGACTGTCTTGTTGTGTTTGGACCATTCTAGTTTGTTGGTGATGTGGACACCAAGGAACTTGAAGCTCTCAACCTGCTCCACTACAGCCCCATCAATGAGAAAGGGGGCATGCTCGGTCCTCCTTTTCCTGTAGTCCACAATCATCTCCTTAGTCTTGGTTACGATGAGGGATAGGTTGTTATTCTGGCACCACCCGGCCAGGTCTCTGACCTCCTCCATATAGGCTGTCTCGTCGTTGTCAGTGATCAGGCCTACCACTGTTGTGTCGTCTGCAAACTTAATGATGGTGTTGGAGTCATCCCTGGCCATGCAGTTGTGGGTGAACAGGGAGTACATGAGGGGACTGAGCACGCACCCCTGAGGGGCTCCAGTGTTGAGGATCAGCGTGGCAGATGTGTTGCTACCTACCCTCACCACCTGGGGGCGGCCTGTCAGGAAGTCCAGGATCCAGTTGCAGAGGGAGGTGTTTAGTCCCAGGATCCTTAGCTTAGTGATGAGTTTTGAGGGTACTATGGTGTTGAATGCTGAGCTGTAGTCAATGAATAGCATTCTCACGTAGGTGTTCCTTTTGTCCAGGTGGGAAAGGGCAGTGTGGAGTGCAATAGAGATTGCATCATCTGTGGATCTGTTTGGGCGGAGAGGGGGGTGGGATGGAAAGAGAGAGAAGGGTGGTGATGGTGGGAGAGGGAGGAGATGGAGAGGGAGAGAAAGAAAGAGAGTGAATTCATGAGTAGAGAGTGAGGGGAAGATTGAGAGAGAGAGAGAGAGAGGGTTAGCCATATCAGCACTCCAGGTCTAGTGGTTGGCATGCATCAAGCTGCTACTAGTGCTTACACCTTCACTTTGTTTTGGACTTCATTTTACAAATGTGCCTCTCGCCTCTGTTGCCATGGTTTTTTGGCCTCTTCCAGTGCACTCACAGGTCTGCTCTTTGGTGCACTTTGGCTTCCAGTCCCCCCTCTCCAGATGCATTCCTTTTAATGAGATAGAGGTGGTTCAGAATACCCCTGTGGACCTATAAGTCAACCGTGAGGGGCCACTACACAACTACAACAAAAAGTTGCTATGTTAAAGAATAGGATAAGTTTTAAGAATAAAGTTTTAAGAATATACTGTAGATCAATAGGCCGTTGTGCTATGGTATTCTGTAACACAGCTGTGTAGCAAGAGAGAACTCCACAACTTTGCATTTACCATGCATGACTACATGTCTAGGCAATGCATTTTGTTTTGAACAATATTTACATTTGTGATAAGAAAGAACAAATATTTGTGCAATAAAAAAATTCTTTGTGGAATGCTCAACGTTACCACAGTGGGATGAATTCTAATTCCACGCTAGGAATAATACTGTGTCTACTTTCATTTCGTCATGAATGCAGTGAAAATGTAAATGTGTTGCTGCATATTTGTTAGAAATGAGCCTCTCGAGAAAGCAATAACAGAGCAAGATCGGTAAACTAAAATCATAATAGGAACACAAATGTAGGTATTAAGGATAATTATGTAAATTACAGTACATGTTCATACTATAAAACCAAAGATACTGTGAAAGTACACGTTGATACAACTAAATTAAGAAAAGCCCTTTGTTTGGAAGCCTATATGATATATAAAATGAAATACTGTATTGTAACACAATCTGACCTTATTGGTATACTATCTATATCTTGGTGTTAAATTATTTATTTGCAGACATTTGCATTACTCTAAAAACACAGAATCATCCCTATAAAGCATTTCCCCTATATAGAACCATGAATTTTTTCTCTCAAAGTAATCCATAGATATCTCGATTAATAAAACATACATAGCTCAAATATGCTTTAATTATAATAAACAACTAAACCCAGACAGAAAAAGGAGAAGGGAAAAGCGTGACTTGGATAGTGCCACAGGCCAAATGGCTGGGTTTTCTTTCCCTGCAACAGATTTGAATTGGAAAAAACAGCAGTGCATTTGTCACTGACAAAAATACCACCGTATTTCCCCAGCTTTAACTAGGAATCCTCCCCACTCCTTTTTCTCCAGCTTTAACTAGGAATCCTCCCTGGTGGTGATTTAGATAAATATATTTTAATTAAAGCCAATAAACAGACTGCGGATTCTGTGCCAGTTTTTCTCTCTTTTTTAAAATGTTCCTTCATTTTTTTGGCGAAGGGCCCCCTCTATTTCACTCAGTGTCTTAGGGCCTTGTCACATGTAATTTATAGTTTCTAAGGTCAGATCTAATCATCTTCCATAATATCGTATTAAACGACAGCATTTATTATGAGTGGAAATTGCATTTCAGTGGAGCAGGAGCAAGCACAACAAACAAGGTAGGTACAGTTCCCACACCTGTTACCACTCATTTTGACATCTTGGGGAGATGAGAATCATAGGCTGAACAGTAATAGAATAAGGACCTAAAAAGCCTGAGCTTATTCAGAAGTTCCATTGTATTATGGCCGGTCGTAGATTTATGGTATAGGGTAAGTCCTGGAATGTAACCCTGAGCAGGCTGATACCTGTAGAGGGTAAATCCTAGCGAGTAAATCCCGAGTGGGTTGATTCCGGTGAGTACTCTAAAGAATAGGGTAAGTCCCAGATGGTAAGCCCGAGCAGGCTAGTACCTAAGTAAGTCCTAGGGAGGAGTTGGTACCCTGCTAAACCCGTAATGGGGGGGTGAAAGCCCAGCCGCGGTGGCCGTGAGGCCGTACGATGTGTGTCTGTGTATGAATGTTTGAACAAGGATCGTCTGTAGTAACAGTAGCAATAAAGAGAGAGTTTGGTCCAAGCCCTATTCGGACAGATTAGGTGAATTGGCAGACACGACCAAATTATTAATAGCCTAAGCTGTTACTACTTCATGCCGTTGGGGGGTGATGCCTAGTCAATAATAACGGAGATGGCTTCTAGATTTGGCAGACCTATTGGCATCTAGTCCCTCAGACTCAGAATGGTACAGTGTGCTAGACATGAAAAATGTATTTTGGTCAGTACCGGTGGCTGAGGAGTCACGACACTGGTTTGGGTTTTGTTGCAGGGGGAGCAGTATATGTGGGCGAGGGCACCAATGGGATTTACAAATAGTCCAACTTTGTACCACGCTGCACTGAAACAATCGCTAAAACTGTTTACATTTGAGAGTTCTGTGTTGGTACAATATGTAGATTATTTGTTATTGGCGTCAGACGATAAAGAAACTCATATGCGAGACCAGAATAGTAAACTATTTGGCAGAGCAGGGTCACAAAGCATCATATGAGAAAGCACAACTAGCGAAATGGGGAAACATATTTAAAAAGTCACGAAACACATCACACGTGATCAAGTAGAAACAATGCGTCCTCTGGCAAGGCCAAACACTCCTCGCACACTCAGGAAAACCCTAGGTGTTTTCAATTTTGTGAGACATTTTATTCCGTTGTTTTCTGAAATTGCTGAACCACTTACAGAGTTGACGAAAGGGGGGAAGGGTCCCCTCGAAAGGATTGAGTGGAGTCAAGAGTGTGAGGAAGTGTTTGTCGAGCTAAAGAAGCAATTGTGACCCGTTTCAGGAAACTAGGCAAACGTCGCAAGTCACGACTTCACAGGAGAGCCATTTGAACAAAGTTTTTTTTTTTATCAAAATGCATTTCTTTTGGCAGAAATGCCTTCTTGAACATGTGAAATTTCATGTGCCTTAATAACAAACTTGCATGCCATCTGTAAATACAATAAAAATGGTTAAATTACGAGCCTTGTTGGTTAAGCCACATAAAAAGTCAGCAACCTTCCCACTTGCCATGATTGGCTGAGATAATGAGTAGGCTGGACATGCTGAGAAAGCTTTTTTAAAAATGTATTGTGTAGTGGAGCTGCTTAAGTGTTGCTCTCCACTTTCTGGAGGATCGAGTTTTGAAATCAGTGGAATTGGAGTATGATACCTAACGAGATGGAGAAAACACCTGTCTCCAAACTGATGCATGATGATGTGTATGGGTAAAATAGTCTAGCTAGATGCATTTTCAGATATTACACGTTTCTAATTTTGACAGAAAGTGGTTTAATTTCAAGCTAAAGTATAGTTAGCTAGCTAGCTAACATTAGCTGACTGGCTCCCTAGCTAATGTTATGTGAATTACGTTATTATTCGTATCCCAGAGCCATTTGCTTTGCTAGTTAGAGCCTAATGTTAGCTAGCTAACATTGAACCTAGTTGGTTAGCTCCCAGCAGATTCATGTAGGGTAGTAACGACATGATTTGGCACTATGTTCATTCTTGTTAAACTAGCTAACGTTAGCTGGCTGCCTCATTAGCTAACATTACGTGTGTGATCTTACACATTGTTTACCTAGCTAGCTACATGTCTTAAGCTAAAGTGTACAACACCTGCTGAATAAGGCCGGTGTCAGTAAACGTAGGCAAAAAAGTGTTAATGAAATTGTTGCCATCGGAGCTAGATAAGCTGTTTTCATGTTATCCAGAGGTAAACAAATCATCGGCTAGAACGTCAAGTGTGCGCTCTGAACGCTTCGAAAATGAAACGAGATGGGTGGGGCAAAAGCTTAAGAGGGTGTGAATGATGCTGAAGGGGTGTAGACAAAGAAGAGCTCTTCACTAGATAAAAAAACATTCAGTACATTTTTTATCAAGTTTATCAACTTTCAAAGCAGAATTACTTTCCCATTGTTCCGCAAAAATGCAGTGTATGATATACCATTCTGTAGCTCTGAGTCTCTACTTTTATCCTATGTAAAAAACACAATTTCAAATGTTGCTACATAAGACCAAATCCAGGTGGTGAGTCACAATTGTTTGTTCATGAACATGAATGACATTGTACTGCAGTGGTTACGCAAAATCATGGGGTAAAAGAGGACCACTAACGTACTGGAGTAAATCGGTGGCGAGAGGAATGACAACGTGCCTGAGGGCGAGAGGAATGCCAACGTGCCTGAGGGCGGTACAAGTGACAGAAATGGTGTTGCATAACAAGGCTTTGATTACAATGGGGCAAAAAGTGGATTTGTATGTTCCACAAGCGGTAGCAACCATACAGTGCCTTGCGACAGGATTCTCCTCCCTTAGCTTTCTTCCTATTTTGTTGCCTTACAACCTGGAATTAAAATAGATTTTTGGGGGTGTAGTATCATTTGATTTACACAACATGCCTACCACTTTGAAGATGCAAAATATTTTTTATTGTGAAACAAACAAGAAATAAGACAAACGGATAACTATTCACACCCCCAAAGTCAATAGAGCCAACTTTTGCAGCAATTACAGCAAGTCTCTTGGGGTATGTCTCTATAAGCTTGGCACATCTAGTCACTGGGATTTTTGCCCATTCTTCAAGGAAAAACTGCTCCAAGTCCTTCAAGTTGGATGGCTTCCGCTGGTGTATAGCAATCTGTAAGTCATACCACAGATTCTCAGTTGGATTGAGGTCAGGGCTTTGACTAGGCCATTCCAAGACATTTAAATGTTTCCCCTTAAACCAGTTGAGTGTTGCTTTAGCAGTATGCTTAGGGTCATTGTCCTGCAGGAAGGTGAACCTCCGTCCCAGTCTCAAATCTCAGGAAGATTGAAACAGGTTTCCCTCAAGAATTTCCATTTATTTAGCGCCATCCATCATTCCTTCAGTTCTGACCAGTTTCCCAGTCTCTGCTGATGAAAAACATCCCGTTTGGTGTTATCGGGGTGATGAGAGGTGTTGGGTTTGCACCAGACATTTTCCTTGATGGCCAAAAAGCTCAATTTTAGTCTCATCTGACCAGAGTACCTTCTTCCATAGGTTTGGGGAGTCTCCCACATGCCTTTGGTGAACACCAAACGTGTTTGCGTATTTTTTACTTCATGCAGTAGCTTTTTTCTGGTCACTCTTCCTTAAATCCCAGCTCTGTGGAGTGTACAGCTTAAAGTGGTCCTATGGACAGATACTCCAATCTCCCCTGTGGAGCTTTGCAGCTCCTTCAGGGTTATCTTTGGTGTTGTTGTTGCCTCTCTGATTAATGCCCTCCTTGCCTGGTCCGTGAGTTTTGGTGGTGCAGCCATCTCTTGGCAGGTTTGTTGTGGTGCCATATTCTTTCCGTTTTTTAATTATGGATTTAATTGTGCTCCGTGCGATGTGCAAAGTTTTTGATATTTTTTTATAACCCAACCTTGATCTGTACTTCTCCACAACTTTGTCCCTGACCTGTTTGGAGAGCTCCTTGGTCTTCATGGTGTCGCTTGCTTGGTGGTGCCCCTTGCTTAGTGGTGTTGCAGACATTCAGAACAGGTGTATATATACTGAGAACATGTTACAGATCATGTGACACTTAGATTGCACACAGGTGGACTGTAATTCATTATGTGACTTCTGAATGTAATTGGATGCACCAGATTTTATTTAGGGGCTTCATGGCAAAGGGGGTGAATACATATGCACGCACCACTTTTCTGTATTTTATATTTTATATTTTTTTGAAATAAGTAATTTTTTCATTTCAAATTTGGAATATTTTGTGTATGTCCATTACATGAAATCCAATAAAAAATGTATTTAAATTACAGGTTGTAATGCAAGAAAATAGGAAAAACGCCAAGGGGGGTGAATAATTTTGCATGGCACTGCAGTTAACAGCACGAAAGCACAAAAAGGTACTAGTGCAAGATGGACAAAATGGGAGTTAACGTTAAATGGGGAAAATCTACAATTCCATAAGATTGTTTTTTAGAATTCTGAGTCGTTAATGCCTTTGCCTGTGGAGGGTGAATTGCGTACAGTTGAAGTCGGAAGTTTACATACACTTATGTTGGAGTCATTAACTTCTTAGGGAGCGGCAGGTTTTGGAGAGTCTGGCGTGCCCAAAGCAAAATGCCTGCCACTCAGGCTCAGAAAATAGGATATGCAAATAATTAGTAGTATTGGATAGGAAACACTCTGAGGTTTCTAAAAGTGTTAACATAATGTCTGTGAGTATAACAGAACTCATTTAGCAGGCGAAAACCCGAGAAAAATCTATCCGGAAATCAGTTTCTGGTGACCTATTGCTCTGTTTGACACACTCCCCATTGAATCCATTTGTAACCAGGACTGAGACTGCAGTACCTATGGCTTCCACTAGATGTCAACAGTCTATATACAAAGAGAGATTGGAGTAAACACAATGAATAGGTACAGGAAATGGTCAAGGTAGCTCAGATGTCAACAAGTTTTCTCGGGCGCGAGTCTGGCTGCGCGCCCCACTTTATTTTACTTATATAAGGTATAGGTGACCATCCGAGTGAAATATTATCGCTAATATTCATAAAAGGATAGCTAAGGATGCATTTTAACAGGTATTTGATTTGTTTAGGAAAAGTTTATAGGTATATTTGAACGCGTTCTCTTCACGTTTCAATGGGCGATTCGACGTTGGATTTTCTGAACATAACGTGCCAACCAAACTGAGATTTATGTATGCTTTATGAATTTATGCTAACGCAGAAATATTGGAGGTGCTACCCTCAAACAATCAAATGTTGTCCTTGCGCCGTAAAGCCTTTTTTTGAAATCTGACAACGCTGTGATATTGCCAAGAAGCAGAGCTTTTGATGACTATGCAACACTTGCAACGCTCGCGCGCGCTGTGGTTTTTTCCTTTCCTATTGTCCAGTTTATAATCCGGTTGAAATATTATAGTAAATATACATAAAAGTGTTCCTAAGGATACATTATCAATGATGTTTGATTGTTCTTGGACAAGTGTATAGGTATAGGTTGAACACGTTCTCTTCACGGTTCAATGGGCGAGTGAACGCTGTATTTTATGAACATAACGCGCCAACCAAACGGAGATTTATGGATATAATAAATGACTTTTTCTAACAAAAGAACCATTGGATGTCTTCGTTGGACACTTGGGAAGCACTCAGCAGAAGTTCTTCAAAAGGTAAGTGATTTGTTTTCGCTGTGAAATGTGTTTTGTGTGAACCGCGATGGTTTATGAATTTATGCTAATGGAATAGTTAACTACTTAGGGAGCAGTGAGGCGCTAGCGGCAGCAGAGGTGACGGTTTTGGAGAGTCTGGCGTGCCCAAAGTAAAACTCCAGCATCGGTTCTTACAGTTGCAGTCCAGGGAAATTCCAGAATCCGGCTGTTTCTTCTTGGAATTCAAACTCCCCAGCATTTTGGCCAGGTTCCATCTGTGCTGACATAAAGTGGTGAGCTTTTTCATTACTAAATCAATTTCAGAGAGATGTGAGAGGGGATAAACAATGTGCATGTTCCTTCATGAACATCAAATGAACAGTAAAAAAAAGATAGAAATCGCATTAGGCATTGTTGTGAGGCTTTGCCAGATGGCTGCTTGTAAACCAGAATAATTAAGTGGTTGGTGTACACAGGCACTGTGTGGAGACCAGGCTCTGGGGAGAGAGGAAAAAGCCCAGTGCTTCAAATCCGAGATTGAGACCAAACTCCCAAACCAAATCACCTCTGTCTGTCATAACACACAAAACAAAATAAATACATCCTGGGGCATTCACGAGCACAACCGACTGAGAGGTCCTATTCCTGTATTGTTCCAGAAGTCAAACAAAAGGTTTGCCGATCTATCTTGCACAGTTCTCACACTGTCTCTCTCGGTCTCTTGCAGCTGACTTGGCTGGTCGCTGACCACAACAAAGAGATAGTAGCTGTGTGTTTGAATAACAAATTCACCAAACAGGCTAGCCAGGGAGAAAAACTCTAAAAACCCTGTCAAATAATTCCACCAGGGCCCAAAAATTTGACATGGTCGGGTTGTTGTCAGAAGTGAGATTAACAAAAATGAAAAACTTTACCTGACATTGCATGCAACTGTGAGAGAGATGAGAGAAAACAGGACAGTTCTTAGCTGAAGACCCTGAGGCAAGATCAAGCCTTCAGGCTCTAAACATGATCTTTCCTCTGATTGATATACTTAAACATTATTCTGAATGTAGCCAAAGCCCAGGCATCCAGTCTTAGAGGGTTCTGAACACAACATCTGAAAGCACTGTGAAACTTTTCTACAGATATTGTTTGAGATAATATTAGTAATTTTTGTTTCTAGCCAGAGCACAGGGGAATGACAGATGCAATATGGGTCCAAACACCAGATCCTAGACCCGATGAATCAACTGTCTGGATGGATGCCAAGACCTCTTGACGACACAGGAAAATGAGAGATGAGCAACTGAGAATTGGTTGGCAGAGGCAAACCGCAATGGGCATGAATTGGGTAATGCCCTACCATCATTGTTCTGATGTATAGTGCTGGAAAGCAGAGAGACTGTGGGGCCAGAGATCTTAATAAGAGTCAGATGAAGAGAGGTAATGTGAAAAGGTCATACAATAACTGACTAAAAGGCAAATAAGTGAATTGTTGAGGGGAAAGAGCTGACTGGAACTATTCAACACCCCAAACTGCTCTAACTCTTCATTATCCAACCTCATAGCAGATCACATTGTGAGGTGCTGGGATAAAAAGTGTTTAAAATTCAACAAGAGGAAAACCATCTTTACCCTGTTGATTAACAACTTAGAGAAGTGCAGTCAACACAGATAATGTGGTAAAAAATGTTCCTCAGTGTCGGGGTGTTACGCGGGGTGGAGCAGGTGAACCTAAGTGCAGGCTCAGACGAGGAGACAGGGATAAGGTAACCAAGGTATTTATTGAAGAGCGGGGTGGTGGGGTGGGGTGCATGCCAGGGGGAGCTTGAGCGGGAATTAGGGAACCAGGAACTGAGGCTGCGGCTGGGGCAAGGGAGGTAGGGGCAGGGTAGGCAGGTCCGGAGCGGAATCCAAGGAAGCAGTAGAGTGGGCGTCCTGGGCAGGGAAGCAGGACTGACGAGACGAGGGACTGGCGACAGGGACCAGAGTCAGAGCAGACGCAACTGTAGTGGAGAGAAAAGCAGCGTCAGGCTAGGGAAAACAGGCACCACAGGATAACAAGATCTATGCAAGAACAAACAGCTTGAAGTGCAGGCTGACTGAGCAGAGGCTACGAACTGGCAGCGTGGAAGTGGCAGGGCTGAGTATTTGTAGAGGTCTTTATTATGGAACAGGTTGCAGCTGTTGGGGATCTGCTCTGACTCCAGCACATCTGTCTCCACTCACAATCAGATACACCCGCACAGAGAGAGAGGGAGAGAGCACTGTGGGAGTGGCGGCAGGTTGGGGAGACAGAATGAGAAGTAGAGGGCGTGGCAGGGGCAGATGTAACACGGGGGCCGATAAAGAAACAGTAAACTGATAAGGCCCACAGTGAAAGGGACTGTGATAGCACATTGTCTCAGGCTCTAAACCCTTAATATACACCATTAACAATCACATCTCTGCGATAAATCACAAAGCCTCCCATCAGTAAACTGCGGTCGTTTTGAGTTCTGAGACAGTAGCTGAGCTGAAAGTTGTGATGACTATGAAATAAATTTTCGCTAGCACTTGCATGCCAAAGAGAAAAAGAGAGAGAAAAAAAAAAATGAAGAGGGCGAAAAAGAACAAAGAGAATGCATCAGTAGAGGAAAGTGTCGAGAGCAAAGGCAGCAAATATAGTTTTTAATAATCTCTGCTGCCATCAGCATACCTTATCTCAGGAAGGGGACCAGCATTGTACATGCTGTCATCGTGTTTATCTGTTGGAACATATACACAACGCAGAGACATTCAGACACACACACACACACACACACACACACACACACACACACACACTTCTCACCCCTAAGGTACATTAGCTGTAGAATAATCTCTCCTCTAATAACAGAATCCATTGAAGCATAATTGAAAATGACTTTTGGAAAATTGCCACAAAAAGGGTATGGAAAGAGATTTGAAGGTGTTTGCGGGAAGAGCACAGTAGATCATTGGTGAGAGACATGTAGGAGGGTGGAAACTCAAGCGTGAATGAATAATGGAGGGAAAAACATTCACATTTACAGACTGGGTCGGTGAGAGGAGATGTGTTTTTTCTTCTTTATCTCCACACTTGGAGTGACCTTGAGAAACGACAAACAGGCAACAGAGACAGGAAGAGGAAATATGAAACAGTCAACGCGTGAAACAAAACAGCAGGAACAGGTAAATGTGTCTAATGCACAAACAGATTCACTATACCATCTGGCTTTTTGATAATAAAATATGAAGTCAATGAATATTCCCATTGTGTGAAATGAAGATGTTAGATATGAACCAAGAGTAAGCACTGTAGGTACTGTATAGCTAATGCAGGTAGCCTCGAGGTTTAGAGCATTGGGCAAGGTCGATGATCCGAATCTGGATCTTACAAGGTGAAAAATCTGTTGCTGGACCCTTGATAGCCCCACTCCCGACACTACCCGGTGAAATGTGACGCGCCAAATTCAAAATCCAAAAGTTTAATTATTAAACATTCATCAATATACAAGTGTTGCATAGTCATCAAAAGCTCTGATTCTTGGCAATATCACAGCGTTGTCAGATTTAAAAAAGGCTTTATGCATTAGCATAAATCCATAACCCAACACGGGTTTCACAAAACGCATAAAATCGCTAATATAAAATCGCTTACCTTTGATGAACTTCTGCTGAGGGCTTCCCAAGTGACCCATGAAGACAATCCATGCTTCCTATGTTAGAAAAAGTCATTTATTATAGCCATAAATCTCTGTTTGGTTGGCGCGTTATGATCATAAAATCCACCGTTGAGTCGCCCATTGAACCGTGAAGAGAACACGTTCAAATTATACCTATACACTTTCTACAAACAAATCAAACATCATTTTTAATGTATCCTTAGGTATCCTTTTGGGTATATTTGCTGTAATATTTCAACCGGACGATAACGTGAACGATAGGAAAGAAAAATAAAGTGGTGCGCGTTCACAATCTCGCTTGCGTCAAACCTTGTTTACAAAAGTGGTCGCCTGACAATTTCCTGTTCCGATCTGTTCTGGTCACTCCTAGAATTCCCAGACTTTGTATATAGACTGTTGACATCTAGTGGAAGCCATAGGTACTGCAGTCTCAGTCCTACATAAAGTTGTATGCAATAGGCACAATGGAGAAGATGCTCATTTACAAAAAAAACTGCAAATCCGGATGGATTTTCCTCGGGTTTTCACCAGCTATATCAATTCTGTTATACTCACAGACATTATTTTAACACTCTTAGAAACGTCAGAGTGTTTCCTATCCAATAGTACTAATTATGTGCATATCCTATTTTCTGGGCCTGAGTGGCATGCATTTTACTTTGGGCACGCCAGACTCTCCAAAACCGTCACCTATGCAGCCGCTCCCTAAGCAGTTAACCCGAATTGCTCCAGGGACGCTGGGGCAATAGTGACCCTGGCCGTAACCCCACTCCCTGCGGGTGTCTCAGGGGGAGTTGGGATATGCAAGAAACACATTTCCATGACACAATTGTAACAGGACAAATATAAGCACCCCCTATAAGTATTATAATTTATCAAGTGTTACTGAGCACAGTGTAGAGGAGAAAAGCTATGAGACAGGAATGTTTCAATCTCCCAATGTACCTAACCCCAACTTTCATGCTGTATCTTGTGCTCACAACCAAGAGTGAGCACAAGATAAAGCATGTGTCATAAGTTACTGGACACAGGGGGTAAAACATCAAAGTTTACATTTCACAAATACTTTTATGGTAATGAATACTCAGGGAGAAAAAGGTATAGATTCACACGCAGAGCGCGGCAGGTGTTTATTTCGCCTTCGCAGAAGGCAGGATTTGTGGTCACAGGCAGGCAATGGTCATACACAGGTGGGAAAACAGGCAGGTGAATCAAAACTAGTACTGATGGCTATAACTGGTTCTCACAAACGAGCTAGGAAAAGGCTTAGTAGAGTCAAAACGAACAATACCTCACAAAGGCACTAACAGAATGAACTGAACTAAATAAGGAGCTGATGAAACCAGGTGAGTAACTAACACAGGTGAAGTCAATGAACCAAAATGAAAGACAGGGCTACGTTCAAGAACACAACGAAACAAGGCTACATTCAAGAACACAACGAAACAGAACACGAGGTTGACTAAGAAAATAAATACAGAACCTTACATTTATGACACTTTAGGCAAGTTACTGGACACCTGGGAAAATTAAGAAACATGAACGTTTACATTTCACAAATCATACTTTTATGACACTTTATGCAAGTTACTAGACACGGGGGGAAACTGAGTGACATGAAAGTTTACATTTCACAAATCATACTTCCATGGCACTTTAGGCATGGCCTTCATGGCATAAATCCATGCTTCCATTCACAACCAAGAGTGCACACTAGATAAGGTATTTGTGACAAGCTACTGAACAAAGGTTAAAAAACAACTACAAGACATGAAAGTTNGGGGGGGGCGCTAACACTGGACTATGACATACTGTAGCTAAGGATATTGCATTTGCCGGCTGCATAGCAATGAGGACTAAAGTTATGAATGTGAACTGGTACAGACCATGCTCAGGAGTATTGTTACTGATGATAAGCGAAACCTCAGGGTCAGAGGAATGGACTTTAAGCAGACATGAGGAAGTAGGTGAGTTCTCTAGTGAGGAAGGATCCTGACCATAAAGTGTCTGGGCCTGGGGGTGTAGACAGTATATTAAAGAGTTCAATAGAATAATTAGTTGCAGAGTTAAAACAATGGACGATACAGTAGATTAAATGACATTTTCCTATGTAATGTACAGGTAACTGCCAAAATAATGGAAACACTTGAGTAAATGAAGGATACAAAGTCTATTGAAAGCAGGTGATTCTACATAGTTGTGGTTCCTAAGTTTATTAAGCACGTAACATCCCATCATGCTTAGGGTCATGTATAAAAATGCTCAGTTTCCGATTATTTTATAGTACAGTAGATTCAATTACATTTTTCATTTTCTTATGTAATGTACAGGTAACTGCAAAAATAATGGAAACACTTGAGCAAATGAGGGATACAAAGTCTATTGAAAGCAGGTGCTCCCACACAGTTGTGGTTCCTGAGTTAATTAAGCACTTAACATCCAATCATGCTCAGGGTCTTGTATAAAAATGCTCAGTTTCCGATTATTTTGACTACCATGGCTAGAAGAATAGATCTCAGTCAGGTGGAAAGAGGGGTCTCAAAGGAGCATTGGGGGTGTAACGAGTGAATGTGTGTGTGTGTGCTTGGTTTTACTAAAACAAGGAACATTCGGACAATTGGGGACATTTCACCATTCCCCACAAGGAAAAAGGCTATTTTAGGTGTAGGGGTTAGGTTTAAGGATAGGGTTAGAATTAGGGTTAGGATTAGAATTAGGTTTAGTGGTTAGGGGTTGGGGAAAATAGGATTTTGAATGGGAATCAATTGTTTGGTCCCCACAAGGATAGTAAAACAAAGGTACGTGCATTTGTGTCTCAGTCACCAGATCTCAACTCAACTGAACATTTATGGGAGATTCTGAAGTGGTACCTGAGACAGCGTTTCCCCACCATCATCAACAACATGTCTCGTGGAACAATGGTGTCACATCACTCCAATAGAGTTCCAGACACTTGTAGAATCTATACCAAGGTGCAATGAAGCTGTTCTGGGGACTCGTGGTGGCCAAATGTCCTACTAAGACACTTTATGCTAGTGTTTCCTTTATTTTGGCAGCTACCTGTACTTTTTCTTTAAATTCCTTTTTTCATCAAGATTGATTTAAACATTAGTCTATTTTAGACTGTTTTTCTGACCATTTATATCGTCACTGCTCCCAGTCCTGCTGTTTTTCGTTTGTGGATGGAGGAGTTCAAGGCTCCATTTCTCTTCACTATAAGCCTTGGGGGGTGATATGAAAAGGTATGACTTCACCTATCATCTGTTCTAACCTGCCCCTTGGCATTTTGGGTATGTCAATAACCTACTGAAGTATCGCTACGCCTCTCTAAAGACTGCCACTCTTTCAAAACATTTGAGAAATCACACCAAAAATTTAGTTACTCAGAGTACGTGAGGGAAATAAAGGGTTTGTCCCTTTTTCCTTTAGCATTTACAATAATTGTATGGAATCTTGCCAGGCTTTTCAAAGGCTTGTCATAATGAATGAGGGGCCCCAAACAAACTTTTGATTCATGCCTAGCCGTAACTATGGTTGACTGATGGGCATCATACTCATAATCCCCCTCGCTGTAGGGTATAAATCACGTTGTGGAATGAATGGCACACAAATACAATTGTTTAACTTCAACCAGGGTTGTTTATCAGGCTGGGATCGGGGGTTAAATAAGGCAACGCTCTTGCTTTCTAAAAGTGGTGTTTGATAGTGTACTATCAAACATATTCACTGCCTTACATCCTGCTGCATTCCCATCAAAGGGTATGTGTTTTGTTGTTTCCAGCAACTCTCCAAAGAGATTTAGAACTCTCAGAGAGAGTGGAAGTGAGAGGAAGCCATATATTCCAGCTCTTCCATCCTTTATCTGTTTCCTCCTTCTCCCTCTCTATAAGTAGTTTCAGAGCCAATCATGTGGAAACGTATAACTCAAGCATGAGGAGATGGACTGAGTTGATCTAAAGGAGGAAGTAAAGAAAAAAAAGAAGGAAAAAGGGGAAAAAACTTCCCAAAACATCAGGAAGAGAAGTGTGAAGAAGTAACATTGTGGCTCATCTGTTTCATTGAAATGTATAATGTTGTTTTCCAGGCCAGGTTCACAGGAATCAGATAAGTCCGGCTGGCATTAAGGCTGTCTTCTTGTTCTCTCTTGACACATCCCTGTCACCTTCTCTCAGCCCCCAGAATGCTCTCAGAACTCTGTCTCAGTGTTGGCAAAAGTCCATCCATAATCTCAATGGATTTAAGTCCTTAGTGCCCATGGCAGCTCTATGGTTTCACTACCGTGTGGTAAGGGCAATTGGTAGGCAAATAAAAAAAAAACACACGCAACTAGGCCCCCCTCACCAGCTAGCAACCACAGGCAACCAATCAGGACCCCTCACAATGGTTGTCAGAAAGTAGACTTTCTTGTAGTATTTATGTAATTTATGTCAGAATACCAGTGGTGTACTCAAGACTTCTAAGGCCACACACAGCATGACTTGTAGGCCAGATAGACTACAAGACATTGCATCATCATGTCTGAGGCAACATGTGCAGTACAGTCTGCATGCACTGGTCAGTGTACAATTTGTACTAGTACACACTGGCCTGTACATCCTTGGATGAATGATTAAGTCCACATTTCCAATTTGGATTCATGATCAGTCCAGAGAGATATAAAACCCCAAAACAAATCTAGGATCATACAAATCGAATGAAAACTGATGTGCCGCACAAAAAAATAAAATAATTGTGCCTTCATCACTGACACGTGGCGGCTTGATGAGATTTTATCTTGATTAGCACAAACAAAACTGAGAGATGCGTATTCAAAAGGGAGCTGCTCTTGAGTCGCATTTGTGCTGAAAAGCCGTATTTTAAAAGCGGATAAAGCTGGTGATGAAAATCCAACCATTTACGTTATGACAGAAAGTAAATTAGAGTGTGCTTCAGGATATGAGGGGAAACCCAAGAGAATGTAATTACAAAGGTACAGATTTAAATATTGTGAGAAAGGAACTAAATAAATGACCACTTCAATAATAGAATGAGTGATTAATGTATCAGACCCCAGGAAATGGGAGGGGAGAAGGATGTGCCCATTGAAATGACTAGAAACCCTATTTGAATAGCAAAACTGAGTGTTTTTCATAGCAGTTTCACTGTAAAACGGAAGATGTAGATATTGTATATCAAGGGATCCTTTCAAATCGTTACAATGCCATGGACTAAAGCCTATCTGTTGATGCAAAGGACTATGTTGGAAAATCCTTCGTTTTGAGCCGAGTTCTGGATGACATTTGATTATGAATCATCTAGCTTGAGCAGCTTTGATATTGAATTTACTGTATGCGCCTTGACTTGACGATAACACAATATAATAAACACAGATATTCTACAATATATGAGAATCGTTCTGAAAACCTATACCGTCAGACATTTATATGACTATCAAAACTTGAGGAAGTATTGGATTCCAATAAAAAATGCTATAGCACCTCTGGGACGTTGAGGTAACATCCAAGTCCAATTGTAATAGGTCAGAGACATCAGGCAGGTCTATGGTAGAAATATTACAAGATTATGTTTATGCATCAAATAGCTTTGATGAGTACTCTCTCATCTGTGTCTGTGGGACTGAGTTGGGCCTTGAGATGATGCCTTGGTGATAAAACCTAAAGACTGCATTCCATAGACAGGATGCTGTGTGTGAGACCCGAGATAGAGATAGCCTGGAAGAGTAGAACAATCCCTCATTGTTTCTAATCAATCTTGCATCTGGGAAACTAAGCCGGATTGGGGGTAAAACAACACCCAGTGCAGATCACCACGAGATGAACCTAAGGTGGCTTATGATGCCCCCCGATCTGCATGGGAGGGGAGGAACCAGCCATGACTAAGCATTTTTAGCTCTACTATATAAGAACACTGCATTTTTCTGTAAGGTTAAGCTCTCGGTCCAACACTCAAGAGTGTGGGGTCGACAGTTTCATTATTGCAATAATGAATCGATATTAAATAAAGTCTCTCTCACTTGATTAGAATATTCCATGACAGGTCCCTTTCTCTCCGCGACACAGGGCTTATTATAGGCACTGACCTGTGAAATATCAGCCAGCCTGGGAGTCAGCTTGCTCTGCAAAATTATGTAATTTGAAAGGATGTCACTCACCCCTGCATGACCCCACTGTGACACATTGGGGATGGGGGCAGGAGGGTACAAATGGCAAGGGAGAGATGGAAGGGATGTCCCAGATAAACCTTTCTCTTTCTTTCTTCTCTTTCTCTCTGTATCTTGTCTTTGTCTTTCTCTCTCTGTGTGTCTCTCTCTCTGTCCCTATGCCGCCGCGTGACTGCAGAGGAATCCTCCTCCTCACTAGATTTTACCTTCATAAGACATGCATGTCTATTCAGCAAGAGCTTTGCTCAGAGTATATACCCTTCACCATGGCACTGATGCCTTCTGAGTACCTCGTACAGTAGCCACCTTTATCTCAGTCGACACAGCAGCCTATCTGATAGCAGCATATTCAGTCATTTTTAAAGGTTTTCTTTCTGTCTAGGACCATTTAACTTCTTACGGAACACTGTCCTGCTAGCGTGCCACCTCGATAAATATCCGGTGAAATTGCAGAGCGCGAAATTAAAAATAAAAATCGTAATATTAAACACTCATGAAAATACAAGTGTCATACAACATTCTTTAGCTTAGAATCTTGATAATCGAACCGCTTTGTCAGATTTACAATAGGCTTTACGGCAAAAGCATAGCATTTGATTATCTGAGGACAGCGCCCCGCATACTTCCTGCATATAAATATATTTCAAACCAGCACAAGCATCACAAAAATCAAAAATAGCGATAAAATAAATAACTTACCTTTGAAGATCGTCCTCTGTTTGCAATCCCAAGGGTCCCAGCTACACAATCCACCCATTCAACTCATCCAACATTCAGACAAAAGAATCCAAAAAGTTACTGATAAACTTCGTCCAAACATTTCTAGTCAATCCTCAGGTACCCTAATATGTAAATAAACAATACAATTTAAGACAGAATGTAGTATGTTCAATACCGGAGATAAATAACAAAGAGCGCACCCTCAGTCACGCGCGCCACAAGACTACAGACCCAAGGAGGAACCCAATGATAAACTACAGCTACTTGTTCATTTTTCAAAGAACAAGCCTGAAACCTTGTTGCCATAGATAGTGCAATCTGGGAGCTATTCTTTTCATTGTGCAATAGGAAACCATACCAATTGTGTGGGAGCTCAAAAAAGCAATTTTTCCGGATGGATTTTCCTCTGGTTTTCACCTGCCATATCAGTTCTGTTATACTCACAGACATTATTTTAACAGTTTTTGAAACTTCAAAGTGTTTTCTATCAAATACAACTAATATATGCATATCCTAGCTTCTGGGCCTGAGTAACAGGCATTTTACTTTGGGCACGCCAGACTCTCCGAACCTCCGAACACTGCCCCCTAGCCCGGAGAGGTTAAGGAGTGAATTGACACCCACTAATTCACAGCAGGAGAGTGTAACAATGTGCTGAACTTTTAACTATGATGCATTTCAATTGGGAAAGTATTCATAGGAAAGTATGACATGAGAACATTACTACTACAACAGAGACTCATTAATACAAATGCCCAGAAAATACTGTATGTTGTATTGTATAGTACACTTAATTCACAGTTACACAATTGATCTAACCTTCTACCCTAACAATACCACTTCACGATTCTCACAACATGAAATAATTACCAGACTCGATATCCATTGCATTCGAGATCCACTTGTACACTGAAATCCAATTTCAGATCATTCTAATATTGCATAATGCCACTTTTATCAACACTAATTCCTGTCAGTTATCATCATATGACTTCACCATACAGCACATCATTAAGACCACAATCAAGTGTATAATAAGGGGATGGAGAGGGAATGCTTACATTATCAGATGGAGGAACAATTGCACTCAAGGCAAGGATGAGGCCAATTAGATGAAAATAATTATGCTCAAACGCATCATGATCATTTGGTGTGAAAATGTGTGTTAATGAACTGGAGAACTGAGAGACTATGATTAGCAGAAACGACATTCCCTAGAAAATATGTTGATTAAAAAGATAAATTGTTACATTGAGAATGTTGTGTTAACTTATGGATTACGTCAGTGATGTTAGCTAAGTGTTGTGTTTTTGCAACCTCTGTACAAAATACTGGTCCTGTTGAGTTGAAGTGAAGTCAAGAATGTTGTGTGAGAACCAATGAAGTTTCCTAGAAGATATGTTTGTTTGAAAAGTCAAAAGCTAAGAGTTACGTTTCCATCTAGTTATATTGAATGTATTGTGTTTTAGCAGCCTCTGTATGTACAATATGCTGGTCCTGTTGAGTTGGATTGGAGTCAGGGATATGATGTTTGGATACATGCAGACAGGCTCATCTCTAAGAAGTTTCTGCATCTGGCATCCAGGCATCTGCTCTGCTGCAGTAGCACAGCCGAAGACATTACTTTTCTGAATTCCCTCCAGACTTCCGACTGAGAAATTAAGTGACAAGGTACATACTGTGAGTGTTTCTTCAGTAAGCATACTATAAATGCCCTTAGGAACTAGGATCCCCAGTATCACTTTTGGCTACCTACAAATAATCACACAATGCATATCAAACGGTTCTGTGTTTCTATACCTGTGTACCTATTTGACTGAATAATTAATGAGCAATTAACAGCTCAACCGCCAAGTTAAGATACTCAGAAGATTGGAGGCAGATCTGATGAAGAGAGGAGGCAGATCTGAATAACTTTGAAGAAAGTATTTTTGCAAGAGATCAATTTTCATTGTTAGGGTACAGTACTCTGTTGAAAGTCTGCCTACATTTCTCTCATATCTCTAAGCATCCAATTGAGATATGGGACCACTCCTTTGAATATTATTCATAGGAATTACTGATCTGCTTCCATTGTTTAAGGTCAGGGCGTTCATTAAAATTGACAGGCTGACTTTCAGATACTTGAAGGCGTTGGCTGGTGTCTTGACCTTTATTGAAAAGTCAGCATCTGTCCTGCCATTTGGGCCAACAGCATGGACGCCGTGGTATAACGGTCTCTCCGGAGTTGTGATCTCAATTAACAATGAATATTATGGATAGAGAGGAACAGAGCAAATCAAATGCAGAGACATTGCAAAGTTTATGGCTGTGATCATTTGTTGATTCATGGGTATGAACTATAACGTTCTGGAAGTTTCTGACTAGTATTTAGATTGATCTCTCTCTAACTCTCTGTTTCTAGTCGTTCTCTCTCTACATCCCTCACTCTCTCTCGGTCCCACCAGGTCTCATTTGAACAAAGTCGAATAAGTTCATACTATGTGTCCTGGTTTTGTTGATATGGAATCCCAGCACTGTGGCAACCGTCAATGATGTTTCAGAAACCCAGCCAAGCAGGGCAGGTCCCATACTACGGGTGGGTTACTGCTCAAACTGCCTTCTCACGGCGGAGGGATATGAATAGGCTGAATGAATGCCAGGGCACATCTCAGAGGCTTGGGGATGTCAATGTTCTCCTAACACCCAGGATTTTTTACTTCAATTACTTTAAATGCTGACAAAAACACCTGGCTTATTTATCCTTGTTCCTGCCGTGTAGCTCATTTTGAAGAGCTTCACTGTTGGATGATATATTTTGTTAGATGTTGAAATATCTATTTTATAAGACAATTCATTTTGGATTATTATTGGAGACTTTTCTCTGCTCTAAAACTAATTAAAAAGAGATTTGCGATTGAACAATGTCTTAGGTTAGATACTGGATATCTATTTGGTAAGATTTTGTTGTAATTTCTTCCTGAAAATTCTGTCACTTTGATTTCCTAGCAACTGGTTCATACCTTGACATTCATCAATATGGGAACATTTAAAGGACTTTGCTAATCTTCGCAGTTATTCAAAGACTAAACCAGCTCGCTTTCTCTAGCCTCAAGGAAAAACCATACATACCAGTTGTCATTGTCAGACTTATTTTAGTCTGAATATGTCTGAAAAACTCCTCAAACATGAAGGGAGGATTTGTTTTGTGCTCTGAAGAGAGATATTAACATTGAAATCCCATAGCCGCCATCTAAACAAGCCCAATTACTGGAGTCTGTACTGGAGTCAAATATGGTGCAATATTATGTGTAACTAACAATAATCCAAATGTGAATTGAAAAGAACCAAAAAAAGACGAAGATTGAATCCTCCCTTGTACCCAATGGAAAACAAATCCTGTACTGAAACATGGAAAAGAAGCAAGTGTTTTATAGTTTTCATTAAATGTAAGTTTTGAAATAACGAAACACAAAACATTCAATTAGGAAAGTCTGTTCATTGTTTCCTCTCTCTCTCTCTCTCTCTCTCTATTTCTCTCTCCTTCCCCCTCTCTCTTCCTTGTCATCAGCCTGACTCACTCAACAGGAGAGTGATCTACACACGTCACAGTCTAACTATATGGGTCCCACATTCACATGCAAGAGCTGCATCACTATAATCTCACAATTGTGTTGACACACCAAATTGCCTGAAAGGACCGCAATCTCTTGCTGTGTCACCACTACAGTCATCGCTAGCAAAACAACAAGAAAAACAGCAATGAAATAAATGAATGAAGACAACCTGTTCCCATTGACTCAAAGGGGACTTTTCCTTTTGTCAGTGTATTGTTTATGCATTTTGTGTTGTTTCTGTTAGTGTCCCTGGGAAGGTGTACGGGGGACAGAGGTACATCTGGAGTACATCACTTTAAACATGTAGTCAGTTTACAACTAGTCAACGTTCACCTGGGTCACCCTGCCCTATGCTCAGTAGTGAAATGCTGTTTTGCATGCAGCAGTACAAAGCAGTGAGGGAGAGAGATGGAGCGGGAAGGGAGAGTAGAAAAGAGAAAGAATGTGGAGAGAAACTGCACTTTTGTTTCTATGATGAATCTGAATACGTGTCAGGGGAGGGAGGGAAAGAAAGAGAGGGAGAGCGGAAGTGAGAAAGACAAAGAGGGAGATATGAAGAAAGGCTCCTGTCTTACCTCCACAAGGTGCTCTCTGTGACACTCCCCAGGTGAAAGTTGTAGTTTGGTCAGAATCCGGATCACCTGGAAACAAAACAGACATAACATGTGTTATAAGTATGTAATAAGCATAAAATAACTCAACCCCATTAGATAATAAACAGAAATGTTTAAGAAAACCACATTTTGTTCTCTCAGAAGACAAGACAGACTGGGCAAACTTAATCTATATTCTCTTAGAAGAACAACAACCTACATATTCCATAAAAAACAATCAAAACCAGCATAAACACCAATAACCGGTGTTTGTTGATATATTGGCATGTTATGATTGTCCCTTCGGCTCTGTCTCTAACACAACACTAGCCAGCCTGTATGCCCACTTTGAACCCTCTCTCTCTCTCTTGATCGCTCAGTGCTACCAGGCTTGGCCCCTAACAAGCATGATCCTGCAGTCAGTCCCTCTGTTCCCGTAGCTTTGGTCTGAGCAGTTTGTAGAGCGGGAAAGAGAGAGAGGAGGGAAGGGGGTCTTTGATAACCCACTGAACAGGTTGAAGGGAGAATCACAGACCAAGATGGCTGACCCTGTTTTACAGACCCAATGGTCAGGTTTGATATCAAAACTGAGGACCAGAGAACTCAGTGTTTTTTTGACTCTGTGAAACATGAAGTGACATATAACTGAAATACTGTTCCTGAATCCCAAGTCAACCCCTATAACTCCTCCTGTAGGACATTTTAAACTTGTAGAGTATTTTATGTATAAAAATACTTATGAAGTTTGTAATTTCCACTTTGAAATGTCAGAGTTGATGTAACATCACCCCTAAAAAAAAATCCATTTAGGATCCACGTAATAATTCACATTTCCTCTTTCTGCAGGATTATTTGCCTGCTATAGCAAACTGCCTCAAATCAAGATCCTACATCTGTAGTTGCAAGCAGTAATGCAACAATTCCACCCAGCCTATTAGAAGGCAAATTGTTAAAACATTTTTACAATTTTGTTTAAACCTATACAGTTATCTTAGATCTACAGGAGAGTCTAGTGGGTAGAAAGGGCCAAGGGATTGATTTGGGATTCAGCATATGCTCCTCTGATTGGTAGGCTACTGATGCAACCAGGTCACATATGGCATCTGTGGAGGAGACAAACAAAGAGTAATACTGGGAAGACAACACTGTCTTTATATGAATGTCACAACAGCCAGATGGTCACTGCTATTAGCGATTGACATTACCACCTCCGGGTTGCGTCATTAATTCCTAGGTTGACACTGGAATTTGTAAGATGCAAAAACATGGAATAGAATGACTCGTCTAAATCTTTAATTATTTACCATTCGTCACGACACAGATGACTTGAGTGTGCACGAGGAAGAGGTTTTACATAATAAATGCTGTTATCACAGCAGTCGCTTTGTTTTCTAATGCTGCAAACCAAAAGAAATCAGACTTTTTTTATTTGCATACCTGTCTCTTGTTAGCGTCCCCCTCTTTGCGCCAAGCATATGCTTCCTTAAAGTGAATAGACAAGCCTGACTTGAGTCACTTCGCTGCAAGGTGATTCGCTAGCTGTCTCTCTTCGTCTTGCCTGACTACATTTAGAGATATACATCAGGAAAATGGAACTCAGGAGGGAGAAGGGAATAAAGCCAACACCAGTTGTTAGATTTGACCTCCGTGGTCCATGTGTACATGCTCCAGGCTTGGCCTCACTAGCCTGGTTGGCCCTTAAGAGCCCCAAGGACTGGCCTGGACCTCACTGGGGAGCCACTGATGGTTCTCTGTGAGAGACGGTGCCACCACCCCGGGGCCCCTCTCCTCCTCCGAAAACTGTGAGCAGATGGTTCGGTACAGGCAAGATTGCACTGCCAGAGAGGGCAATGTAGAGAGAGAAGAAGAATAAAATAGAAGAAGAAAATTGGATTCATGCCATGCTTGTAAAATGCTGGTTGTGTGTGTGTGTGGGCTTGCATGTTCTTCCTGTGTGTGGAGGTTCCTGCAGGGGTCTGACAATGTCAGACAAGCTTGCTCTCCTTTTCCAGGGGGTGGCACCACACAGACAGGGAGCAGTCCCCTTCTGTGACACCATGAATTGAAAATTCACAGCTGAAAACCCAGAAAATACTTTTGTCCTGTCAGCTTGTGTCACCCTCATGAAAATCTTAACCACAAATGGAATACAAATGGTGAAAGCATTAAATGTGGGGCATTGCGAAAAATACTGAACTTTCATCAACCCCTTGTAACATACAGGTATTGTCAAGTTTGTTTACATAGTGCCGATCTTTGTTGGTCCTGTTTAGTCGACAGACAATGGATTCAATGCAGTACGGAATGGCACAAACTGTAAACAACTTAAAATATATATATATATATATATATATTTAACCTTCATTTAACTAGGCAATTCAGTTAAGAACAAATTCTTATTTACAATGATGGCCTACACTAAGCTAACAACTAAGATTCACAAGGTGGCAATTTTTCCAGTACACTCTCCCCTCTTCGAAAACCACAATTCCAATTGACCTGCAATGATTGGAAGAAATTGTCAGCTTGTTGCCTCGCAATTAACCAACTGTGGCGAAAACATATTATTAGCATAACTAAATATCACATGTCCACAAAGACCCAAACACAATTTTGAATGCTGATTTAGTTCCCGTGGTGCGCTAATGATAGGTCGCTAATGATTTTGAGAAAACAGTTAATCTCTCCTCCAAGCCAGTCAGAAGTTTAATTGTATTAGCCCTGCGAATTGCTGGTGTCTATTGCCGGGGTCAATGCTATGCGGCCCGGTTACAAGGACACTAAATGAAACATGCTTTTCCATAGTGAATACTTAATGAATCTAGTCCCCCAGGAGTGTTGAATCAGTGAGGCGTGGTGGAAACACCTGGCTAATAAAATAAAACCACAGAATGTTGGGAATATTTTTATTTAACTAGTCAATTAAGAACAAATTCTTATTTACAATTACGACCAACACCGGCCAATCCCGGATGACGCTGGGCCAATTGTGCGCCGTCCTTTGGGACTCCCAATCACGGCCAGTTGTGATACAGCCTGGATTCAAACCAGGGTGTCTGTAGTGACACCTCTAGCACTGAGATGCAGTGACTTAACCGCTGCGCCACTCAGGAGCCTTGATAACTGGCAATGCATGTGACGACAGTGTTGCATCAAGGTTGCATTAACCATACAGTCGCAGTGTTATGGAACATTGAACATGTCAAAGAATAATCATTAACTTCTTAGGGAGCAGCTCCCAAGGTGACGGCATGCCCAAAGTAAAATGCCTCCCACTCAGGCCCAGAAAATAGAATACGCACATAATTAGTACTATTGGATAGGAAACACTCTGAAGTTTCTAAGAGTGTTAAAATATTGTCTGTGAGTATAAAAGAACGGATATGGCAGGCGAAAACCCGAGGAATTTCTGTCCTGGAAAAAGTGATTTTGACACATTGCCTCATTTTGAACCCCTCCCTTATGAAAATGCCCATATAAGGGAGTAAGATTTCAGTACCTATTGCTTCCTCTGGATGTCAACAGTCTCTAGACAGTGTTTTGATTCTATTTAGTTGATCTGGATGGTAATAGAAGAAGAATTAAGAAGTGGTCACAAGAAGTAAACAGAAGAGGATGCGCGTTCACAGGCTTGCGCGCGCTGTGGTTTTTTCCTTTCCTATCGCCCAGTTTATATTCCGGTTGAAATATTATACTAAATATACATAAAAGTGTTCCTAAGGATACATTATCAATGATGTTTGATTGTTCTTGGACATGTTTATAGGTATACGAGTTCTCTTCACGGTTCAATGGGCGAGTGGACGCTGTATTTTCTCATCATAATGCACCAACCAAACAGAGATTTATGGATATAATACATTACTTTTTTGAACAAAAGAACCATGGATTGTCTTTGTTGGACACTTGGGAAGCCCTCAGCAGAAGTTCTTCAAAAGGTAATTGATTTGTTTTCGTTGTGAAATGTGTTTTGTGTGAACCGCAATGGTTTATGAATTTATGGTAATGGAAAAAATTGGAGGTGCTACCCTCAAACAATCAAATGTGGTGCTTTCGCCGTAAAGCCTTTTTGAAATCTGACAACGCTGTGATATTGCCAAGAAGCAGAGCTTTTGATGACTATGCAACACTTGCGCCCCACTGCTCCTTAAGAGGTTAAAACATACATGTAGTGTGGAGAACATTAGTTGACCGTTTGTTTTAATATATTATTCTTGAGACACCTGTATAGGTGTATGTTAATGAGACTTCTGCCTGTTTACACAACGATTCTCCTCATTCAAAGACTTCAGTACCTATTCCACGTTATTGCATACTTAGAATGTAGCTACACTGTATACCCCCTACTACCACACTACTGATCAGGTCCACTCTACTCTTAAACCCCAGGAACAGCACCATTTGACTATGATGCAAATAGAGAGAAGAGCCAGACAGAGAAAGAGAAAGAGAAGGCAAGAGAGACAGAGACACAGAGAGTCTGAAAGCCATGTCCAAATCCCCCAAAAAGCAGCAGACAGCTTGCAAATCAAATGTAAGAACAGATGACACCAAAATGGCAATTGAACAAAACGCTGATCTTTATCCAAAAGTAATGAAGCCCACCTGCCTTTTAGTAATGTGTCAGCGGCCAAGAAATTACTCCATCAAGTAGAGGGAGAGGCCTGTTTATGAGAAAGGGAGATTGGAGGTGTTTGATGGCTCTATCACACACACCACAAATGGAGAGGTTTGATGGTTCTGTGTGTGCGTGTAGCGTGTGCGTGTGCGCGTGCGCGTGCGTGTGTGTTTTATGGCGCCTGTCGTTGGAAAACAGGATCCATTTTCCTGTCATGATTTTCCTTGACTGACATGTATGCTATAGAGCTGGCGGTAAGTGCATTTACTAAGCACCTTTCAAATGGCCCCCACACAATTACTTATAGCTTCCAATTCGCTCATTCATCCCCTCTCCTCTCCCCTGCAACTATTCCCCAAGTTTTTGATGTAAATGTGTTCTCAGTCAACTTACCTGGTAAAACAATGGTATAATAAATAGTGAGAGAAAAAAGTGTCTGTGTATGTGTGTGTACAGTACATAGAGGACATTTGTGTGCGTGTGTGTGTGTGTGCGAGAGAGAGAGAGAGAGAGAGAGAGAGAGAGAGAGAGAGAGAGAGAGAGAGAGAGAGAGAGAGAGAGAGAGAGAGAGAGAGAGAGAGGCTGCCGCTAGGCCTTGGAGTTAGTCAAGTGATTCAAACGCTATCTGGCTGCCCAGGAGAATCCGTGGCAGGGGTTTGAGCGTGCACACTGTGAGGAAGAAGGATAAAAGCACAAGCCAGGCCTGGCGGACCCAGACACTCTCCCTCTCTCTGACTCCATATTATCTCGTCTTGAGTGGTGACAAATTTCCTTCCTTCTTCTCTCCCTTCAACTTTGAACCGTGAACCTCTGGCCAGAGACTTCAATGTCTCTCACGGTACATTATCTTGGGACAAATACTAAAAGAGTAAAGGACTAAAATACGAGAAAGTAAAGGAGTAGGGGACAGAGAAAATGCAGGATGATGTGATGTGAGACCAGGTTTGGAGATATACTGGGGCTTTGGTATGGTCTAATGCACAGTGTTCATCAGGGTAGAAGACATAAGTAGGCTAGGGTCTAAGAACAAGGCCATAAGTGGAGAGTACACTACAATAGAAGTAGCAAGACACCTGAATGGTCTAAATATATTGTTCAAAGTGCAATTAGATTAATCTTCAATGTCTTCTCACCTCCTCCACCCGCTACATAAAATCGCGAACACTTGATCTTCCCATTTAATTGAACAACTGACATCATTTGTGGTTACTGAGACATATTCTACCATATTCATCCAGTGAGGGACAGGAATTAGTTATTTTTCACAGCTTTGGTATTTTTTTCTGTTCCCCGTCAGGCAGATACGAGGTGAGGGAAAGAAGAAAGGAGGGAGTCTTTCTTCACCACAGGCATACCAGTGTGTGTCAATGTGAATCTTCCTCAGAGGTGACACGATGAGGCGACAGCAGGACACCTGAATAACTCTGAGCCGCATCTCCTAAAAATGTTATTCTATTTTTTCAACTTTGTCTTCCTGTCGATCACCTTGCTGGAGCAGAAGACTGATGTGTCCAATATGGAGGAGGTGTTGTAAAAATAAAGATAATACTTTTAAAAATGTGTTACCGATAGTGTGCCGTTGTAGTCATAGGATCTGTCAGGTGCAATTAAAAATGCAATAATTGTTCCTTTAAGTGGCCTGCGTTGGGATATGGTTTCTCCCTCAGCAGGTGACACAGGGGGAAATGGTCGCTGTCATCCATCAACCAAGTGATCCATTGGTTCAATTTGATACGGCCCACCAATATCGCGGCTCGACTTGGCGGAGGCCACCAGCCAGCATTAACATCCTGATAAGGCAGTGTCAGGGTGGTAGACGACGGCTGGTGTCCATTACCGTGCCAATCCTCTCCCACCATCGACGCCACCCATTACTGCTATATGCGACTGTTTATGATTGATCTGACATTTTGGAGAATCACTTTCGCGAAAAACGATGAGAGATTCACAGAGGGGATGAAAACAGTGTGTTTAATACACTTACTGTAGCATAGTCTGTCTGTCACAGATTAATTTCCATTATCTTCCCCTGTTGAGAGACATGGTCCTGAAGGCGAATCTGTAAATGATTTAAATGGCAGAAAATGTATATCTAATTCCATATTTCAAAACAGCCCTGTTGGTTAAAATTGACCTGGGAATTATTATATTAATTGAGAATAAGAAAACAATGTAAGTCATATGTATAAATATATTAGAGGGATATTTTCCCAGATTAAAACCACAACTAAGCCAGAACCAACAAAAATATTGTATTGCTACAGTGTCCGAATTAGGACAGCATACTCAGTGAACGTTTGATGATACACACAGTTGATGTAAATTGGAAAACATGGTGACTCAGTCATGCAGAAAGTCACTCTTCAGCTGTCATGATTGAACACAGGCCCTGAAGGTCTATCCATTGGCTCATTCAGGTCTGGCATGGGTCACGTATACACAGTCGGCATCACCCAGTCCCAGGCAGCCCTAACAAACAGCTCTGCCATGTGTTGCATGGTGTGATTCATTCAGACATCCATGGTCATCCAGCGACCTCACAGGGCACATCCGATGAGTCACCCCAGAAAAGTGACTGGGCCTGGGATACGCTCGCAGGGTTGGAGGGCGATCACCATGGAGGTTCACAGCTAGAGCTATGGTGATTTGGGGAGATTTGAGGTCAGTTATGGCTACAGTGTAATGGGGACAGCCACTAAAGACCGGTTAGTTAGCCCCTAGAGCTAAAGGCTAGGCAGTCTGCTCTTGAGTCATGTAGATGACCAAGGTTTAATATATGATCCATCACAACAGCTACAAAAAAATAAGTATGGTTAGCTGAAGGCTATGGTATCAGCTGTACTGTATGTGCCATTGAGCTGTGGAGAGATAGGATTTACCTCAACTGTAGATTTTCTACTCTGCTCACAAGTACAATTGGAGCTAAAATAACATATTAGAGCATGTAAATGCAAGTATAGCTTACTAGTGGGTGTCGGATGATGAAAGATTACAGGTATATGACAAACCACAGTCTTCTTCTAAGGTTTCTGTGTACTTTGAAAATTATATTCTACAACAAACTCAACCCCACAAAGATTTTGTAATTTTCAATAATCATCTCGCCTAATACTTTCAAATATTTTTCCAAAATAGAAAATCACTGCTTCTGCAACCCTTTCATGTAAATAACACACCTGCAACAACTAACCGGACCAAATCACAATCCGCCAAGCTAGTATTATCTCATTTGGCACATCAAAATACCTAAATATCAGGCCTCCTGTTGTTGCGAGCCTCTAATCGACTTTATAGCTCTAAGTGTGGATTAGAAAATAAAGGATGTCCTATTGAGGGAGGCAAATTTTGACTTTTAAGTGTCATTAATGGCTGTGATTCGGTCGGTATGGGCCTGTGTGCTGTGCTCCTTGATATTAAGCATGCTATGTAGATACACCAACTGGGCCTAGAGTGATCATTACAATGAAGAGCACATTTATTCTCGCTGTCAGACGCGCCCCAGACACAGTCAATGCCTTTCCATGAATAACTCATTTCTTAAAGGGATACTTCTGGATTTTGGCACTAGCATGCTAACAGATACCCATTGACTTCTACTCATTGCACCAATGCTAGTTAGCGTTGGCTCGCAAAACTATCTCTAACTTCCTTCATACTGGACACAGCGACATACATATGGTATCCACTAGCTCCTCTGACTCTGGGGAAGTAGATAAAGGGCCTCATTGCCAAAATCCTGAAGAATCCCTTTATTAAGTCGTTAAAGATGGGGGGGAAGATTTCTTCTGACGCAAGGTTCGCAAGCTTTGTTTATGCAATGGATGCACTCCGCGAAGTATGATTTTGATGTAGTAGCTACACCGGGACATCAGGAGGGAAGGAGATAAAGTGATATATTGAGAGAAAAAACATTCATTCATCCATTTAGAATAGATCAACATCATGGACGAATGTCCCGCAAATACCAAAGAAGATATAGAGCTTTTAAATGAGCAAACACTGTTATTTATGAAAACAGCAAGAACACAACAACACAACTAACGCATCGTATTGCCTTGTTCCTAACCCAAGAAGCCTAGTATCCGGCCACCCTACAATCTAAGCTTGATGCTCACACAAATTATCAATGAACCCACCAGGTACAACCACAAATCAGTAAACACAGGCACCCTCATAGATATCATCCTAACCAACATGCCCTCTAAATACACCTCTGCTGTTTTCAATCAAGATCTCAGCGATCACTGCCTCATTGCCTGCATCCGTAATGGGTCTGCGGTCAAACGACCACCCCTCATCACTGTCAAATGCTCCATAAAACACTTCAGCGAGCAGGCCTTTCTAATCGACCTGGCCCGGGTATCCTGGAAGGATATTGACCTCATCCCGTCAGTAGAGGATGCCTGGTCATTCTTTAAGAGTGCCTTCCTCACCATCTTAAATAAGCATGCCCCTTTAAAAAAATTTAGAACCAGGAACAGATATAGCCCTAGGTTCACTCCAGACTTGACTGCCCTTGACCAGCACAAAAACATCCTGTGGCGTTCTGCATTAGCATCGTACAGCCCACGCGATATGCAACTTTTCAGGGAAGTCAGGAACCAATATACACAGGCAGTTAGGAAAACTAAGAAATGTGCATCCTGTAGCACAAACTCAAATAAGTTCTGGGATACTGTAAAGTCTATGGAGAATAAGAGCAGCTGCCCACTGCATTGAGGTTAGGAAATACTGTCACCGCTGAAAAATCCACTATAATTCAGAACATAAATAAACAATTTTCTACGGCTGGCCATGCTTTCCACCTGGCTACCCATACCCCGGTCAACAGCCCCACACTCCCCACAGCATCTCGCCCAAGTCTCCCCCATTTCTCATTCACCCAAATCCAGATAGCTGATGTTCTGAAAGAGCTGCAAAATCTGGACCCCTACAAATCAGTCGGGCTAGACAATCTGGCCCCTCTCTTTCTAAAATGATCTGCCGAAATTGTTGCAACCCTTATTACTAGCCTGTTCAACCTCTCTTTCGTATCGTCTGAGATTCCCAAAGATTGGAAAGCTGCAGCGGTCATCCCCCTCTTCAAAGGGGGTGACACTCTAGACCCAAACTGCTACAGACCCATATCTATCCTACCCTGCCTTTCAAAGGTCTTCGAAAGCCAAGTTAACAAACAGATTACTAACCATTTAGAATCCCACCGTACCTTCTCCGCTATGCAATCTGGTTTCAGAGCTGGTCTTGGGTGCACCTCAGCCACATTCAAGGTCCTAAACGATATCATAACCGCTATCGACAAGAGACATTACTGTGCAGCCGTATTCATTGACCTGGCCAAGGCTTTCGACTCTGTCAATAACCACATTCTTATTGGCAGACTCAACAGCCTTGGTGTCTCAAATGACTGCCTCGCCTGGTTCACCAACTACTTCTCTGATAGAGTTCAGTGTGTCAAATCGGAGGGCCTGTTGTCTGGACCTCTGGCAGTCTCTATGGGGGTGCCTCAGGGTTCAATTCTCGGGCCGACTCTCTTCTCTGTATACATCAATGATGTTGCTCTTGCTGCCGGTGATTCTCTGATCCATATCTACGCAGACGACACCATTCTGTATACTTCTGGCCCTTCTTTGGACACTGTGTTAACTAACCTCCAGACGAGCTTCAATGCCATACAACACTCCTTCCGTGGCCTCCAACTGCTCTTAAATGCAAGTAAATCTAAATGCATGCTTTTCAACCGATCACTGCCTGAACCTGCCCGCCTGTCCAGCATCACTACTCTGGACGGTTCTGACTTAGAATATGTGGACAACTACAAATACCTAGGTGTCTGGCTAGACTGTGAACTCTCCTTCCAGACTCACATTAAATATCTCCAATCCAAAATTAAATCCAGAATCGGCTTCCTATTTCGCAACAAAGCATCCTTCATGAATGCTGCCAAACACACCCTCGTAAAACTGACCATCCTACCGATCCTCGACTTCGGTGATGTCATTTATAAAATAGCCTCCAACACTACTCAACAAATTAGCTGCAGTCTATCACAGTGCCATCCGTTTTGTCACCAAATCCCCATATACTACCCACCACTGCGACCTGTACGCTCCTGTTGGCTGGCCCTCGCTTCATACTCGTCGCCAATCCCACTGGCTCCAGGTCATCTACAAGGTTCTGATAGGTAAAGCCCCGCCTTATCTCAGCTCACTGGTCACCATAGCAGCACCCACCCGCAGCACGTGCTCCAGCCGGTATATCGCAATGGTCACCCCAAAAGCCAATTCCTCCATTCCTTCCAGTTCTCTGCTGCCAATGATTGGAACAAACTACAAAAATCACTGAAGCTGGAGACTCATATCTCCCTCACTAGCTTAAAGCTCCAGCTGTCAGTGCAGCTCACAGATCTCTGCACCTGCACAGAGCCCATCTGTATACAGCCTATCCCACTACCTCATCCCCATACTGTATTTATTTATTTATGTTGCTCCTTTGCACCCCAGTAACTTGCACATTTATCTTCTGCACATCTACCATCCCAGTGTACAATTGCTATATTGTAATTACCTCGCCACCATGGCCTATTTGTTGCCCTACCTCCCTCATCTTCTTAGGGAGCGGCTCCCGCGGTGACGGTTTTGGAGAGTCTGGTGTGCCCAAAGTAAAATGCCTCCCACTCAGGCCCAGACAATAGGACATGCACATAATTAGTACTATTGGATAGGAAACACTTTGAAGTTTCTAAAAGTGTTAACATAATGTCTGTGAGTGTAACAGAACAGATATAGCAGGCGAAAACCCGAGAAAAATCCATCCGGAATTACTGTTTTTTGTCACTCTGTTTGACAGTCTCCTTATTTATTTCAAAGGCAAGCAGCTCAGAGATTTCAGTACCTATGGCTTCCACTAGATGTCAACAGTCTCTATACAAAACCAGGAAACGTTAGCCCTGACCAGAACAGATAGGGAGAGAATATGGTCCAGGGAGCTCAGATGTCAACAAGCTTTTGCAGGCGCGCAACCGAGTGCGCGCTCCACAGTTTTTTCCTTTCTTATAGTTCAGGCTACAATCCGGTTGAAATATTATAGTAAATATACATAAAAGAATACCTGAGGAAACATAAAAAATTATGTTTGATTTGTTTGTAGAAATATGATAGGTATAATTTCAACGCGTTCTCTTCACGGTTCTATGGGCGACTCGACGGTGGATTTTATGAACATAACGCGCCAACCAAACTGAGATTTATGGATATAATAAATGACTTTTTCTAACCAAAGAAGCATGGATTGTCTTCGTTGGACACTTGGGAAGCCCTCAGCTGAAGTTCATCAAAGGTAATCGATTTTATATTAGCGATTTGATGCGTTTTGTGAGACCTGGGTTGGGTTATGGATTTATGCTAATGCGTAAATATTAGAGGTGCTACCCTCAAACAATCAAATGTTGTGCTTTTGCCGTAAAGCCTTTTTGAAATCTGACAACGCTGTGATATTGCCAAGAGCCAGAGCTTTTGATGGCTATGAAACACTTGTATATTGATGAATTTTTTATAATTCAACTTTTGGATTTTGAATTTGGCGCTTTACATTTCACCGGGTAGTGTCGGGAGTGGGCGCCCCACTGCTCCGTAAGAGGTTATCTTACCTCATTTGCACTTATTTTAATTTACTTTTTTTTTTTTTTTTTTTACTCTATTATTGGCTGTATGTCTGTTTATTCCATGTGTAACTCTTTGTTGTTGGATGTATCAAACTGCTGTGCTTTATCTTGGCCAGGTCGCAGTTGTAAATTAGTACTTGTTCTCAACTAGCCTACCTGGTTTTTTTTAAGTATCCTACAGTTTATGAATGCTCTTTGTTACTTTTTCAATTATTTGTTAGAAACAGCAAAGAATCTAACTTGTCTTGCTGTAGCTACAGTACAATATCTGACTATTTCTGCACGTCTGACTATCTCTCCTCCTGCTCTTCTCCTAAATTACCTTGACTATACATAAAAGAAACCCATGCAAACATGCGGGTTAATAAATCACATTGAAGAATGACAGCAATGGCAACGCGTCTATGTATACATTAAGGGTAACGCATCATTCCAAGCTAAGTCCTCACTATCAGGGAATACATGGTGGTCTAACTTTTTCGGCGGAGGCTCACAAGTGTGGGAATAGTGTCAGCATGCTCTCGGATATCTCTCAGGTCAGGTGTAAGTTGGAGGCTCAAAGCCAGCTTAATTAGGACATTGGGGTACTTCTCACTCCTTAAGATCAATACCTTCTTCAGTGACTTTGTTCACAGGGCTCTCTCTCTCTCTCTCTCTCTCTCTCTCTGCTGGAGTAGAGTCAACCAAACGGATGGCTTGCTGACTACAGTCAATTAGAACTGGCACCTTGCCTTCAGAGTGTTAAGGGTTGCAGTCTGTAAATTGAGAGTGGATGGGTGTTCTGTGGAGTACAGGTAGCCTTGTAATGTGTGATGTGTTTCATATGCTGTCAACAACGAGATTTCATTCATTCAGTTATGCTATGTTATGTTAAGAAATACAATGTTGGCATATTGTATTATACTTTGATTATCTTGTCTGTGCATCATACTCTACTCTCAGGAATTGCCTACAACATTATCAGTGGTAGAAAAAGTAAACAATTGTCATACTTGAGTAAAATTAAAGACACCTTAATAGAAAATGACTGAAGTAAAAGTGAAAGTCACCCAGTAAATACTACTTGAGTAAAAGTCTAAAAGTATTTGCTTTTACATACTTAAGTATTAAAAGTGAATGTAATTGCTAAAATATACTTACAGTGGGGCAAAAAAGTATTTAGTCAGCCACCAATTGTGCAAGTTCTCCAACTTAAAAAGATGAGAGAGGCCTGTAATTTTCATCATAGGTACACTTCAACTATGACAGACGAAATGAGAAAAAGAAATCCAGAAAATCACATTGTAGGATTTTTAATTTATTTATTAGCAAATTATGGTGGAAAATAAGTATTTGGTCA
>QNTS01000252.1:305167-349746 GCA_003317085.1 Hucho hucho | reverse complement strand
TGACCAAATACTTATTTTCCACCATAATTTGCTAATAAATTCATAAAAAATCCTACAATGTGATTTTCTGGATTTTTTTTCCTCATTTTGTCTGTCATAGTTGAAGTGTACCTATGATGAAAATTACAGGCCTCTCTCATCTTTTTAAGTGAGAGAACTTGCACAATTGGTGGCTGACTAAATACTTTTTTGCCCCACTGTACCTAAACCCAAACCAAGACCCATCGACAGTTTCCTTATGTGCTTTGGATGATATAGCTACTCTGCACGTCTCTTCACAAAAGGTTATCTGGTCAATTAAAAAGTTCAAACATCTTTTTTTATTTTTTTATTTTTTATTTCACCTTTATTTAAACAGGTAGGCCAGATGAGAACAAGTTCTCATTTACAACTGCGACCTGGCCAAGATGAAGCAAAGCAGTGCGACACAAACAATAACACAGAGTTACACATGGAATAAACAAACGTACAGTCAATAACACAATAGAAAAAGTCTATATACAGAGTGTGCAAATGACGTAAGGAGGTAAGGCAATAAATAGGCCATAGTAACGAAGTATTTACAATTTAGCTAATTGACACTAGAGTGAAAGATGTGCAGATGATGATGTGCAAGTAGAAATACTGGTGTGCAAAAGAGCAAAACAAGTAAATAAAAACAATATGGGGATGAGGTATGTTGTTGGATGGGCTATTTACAGATGGGCTGTGTACAGCTGCACCGATCGGTAAGCTGCTCAGATAGGTGATGCTTAAAGTTAGTGAGGGAGATATGTCTCCAACTTCAGCGATTTTTGCAATTCGTTCCAGTCATTGGCAGCAGAGAACTGGAAGGAAAGGTGGCCAAAAGAGGTTTTGGCTTTGGGGATGACTAGTGAGATATACGTGCTGGAGTGCGTGCTACGGGTGGGTGTTGTTATGGTGACCAGTGAGCTGAGATAAGGCAGAGCTTTACCTAGCAAAGACTTATAGATGACCTGGAGCCAGTGGGTCTGGCGACGAATATGTAGCGAGGGCCAGCCGACGAGAGCATACAGGTTGCAGTGGTGGGTAGTATATGGGGCTTTGGTGACAAAACGGATGGCACTGTGATAGACTGCATCCAGTTTGCTGAGTAGAGTGTTGGAGGCTATTTTGTAAATGACATCGCTGAAGTCGAGGTTCGGTAGGATAGTCAGTTTTAGGAGGGTATGTTTGGCAGCGTGAGTGAAGGAGGCTTTGTTGCGAAATAGGAAGCTGATTCTAGATTTAATTTTGGAGATGTTTAATATGAGTCTGGAAGGAAAGTTTACAGTCTTGCCAGACACCTAGGTATTTGTAGTTGTCCACATATTCTAAGTCAGAACCGTCCAGAGTAGTGATGCTAGTTGGGCGGGCAGTGCGGGCAGCGATCGGTTGAAGAGCATACATTTAGATTTATTAGCATTTAAGAGCAGGTGGAGGCCACGGAAGGAGTGTTGTATGGCATTGAAGCTCGTTTGGAGGTTTGTTAACACAGTGTCCAAAGAAGGGCCAGATGTATATAGAATGGTGTAATCTGCATAGAGGTGGATCAAGGAATCACCCGCAGCAAGAGCAACATCGTTGATATATGCAGAGAAAAGAATCGTCCCGAGAATTGAACCCTGTGGTACCCCCATAGAGACCGCCAGAGGTCCGGACAACAGGCCCTCTGATTTGACACACTGAACTCTATCTGAGAAGTAGTTGGTGAACCAGGCGAGGCAGTCATTTAAGAAACTATGCTGTTGAGTCTGCCGATAAGAATACGGTGATTGACAGAGTTGAAAGCATTGGCCAGGTCGATGAAGATGGCTGCACAGTACTGTCTTTTATCAATGGCGGTTATGATACCGTTTAGTAACTTGAGCGTGGCTGAGGTGCACCCGTGACCAGCTCGGAACCCGGATTGCATAGCGGAGAAGGTACGGTGGGATTCTAAATGGTCAGTGATATATTTGTTAACTTGGCTTTCGACGACTTTAGAAAGGCAGGGCAGGATGGATATAGGTCTGTAACAGTTTGGGTCTAGAGTGTAACCCCCTTTGAAGAGGGGGATGACCGCGGCAGATTGTCTAGCCCAGCTTATTTGTATGGGTCCAGGTTTTGCAGCTATTTCAGAACACCTGCTATCTGAATTTGGGTGAAGGAGAAGCTGGGGAGGCTTGGGCAAGTAGCTGCAGTGCAAGTAGCTGCAGGGGTTGCAGAGCTGTTGGCCGGGGTTGGGGTAGCCAGGAGGAAAGCATGGCCAGCCGTAGAGAAATGCTTATTGAAATTCTCGATTATCGTGGATTTATCGGTGGTGACAGTGTTTCCTAGCCTCAGTGAAGTGGGCAGCTGGGCAGCTGGGAGGAGGTGCTCTTATTCTCCATGGACTCTCTGAGTTTTCATGATCAAGCCTTTTATCTGAAATGTGAAAATGAAGGTGACCAAGAGGTACTTGTCAAGAGTTCTTCTGGCGGCCTTGGCCTTTTAGAAGATGGTTAACACACGCCAACCCCCTTCAACCTCAGCCTGCCATGTGAAGTCTACTGTAGGCTCATCACATTTGCTCTGTATTAAGCCAGCTCTCATGGAAGAGGTGGACACAACTCACACACTCCGAGTTTCACATTGACACATGTATGCAAGTGTACATTTACATTAGCAGTATTCTCTCACACAATCACCCTCTCTCTCTCTCTCTCAACAACCACACACACATATTTAACCCCGCTCACCGCCGTGGGTGACCCTCTGTACTGTTTATGGCTACAAACGAGGGACAGATGTCTGCAGCAGACAGCTGCATCTCGATGTGTTTGCTTAGCCAGTGAATCTTTACAAATGACCCATAAGGAGCTGTTTGGGAAAGAGGGGAGAAAATCAATGATTCGCCATCGATAAAATCCTGATTGATTCTTGATTCTTTGTTCGGTTTTGAAAACGAACGGCAGCCTCATTGAGGTAGTTTTTTGTTCCCGTCCCTAATAGTAACTGAGATTTAAAAAAAAATATGTAGGCATGCTTTGAGTGAGTTTGTGAAACAAAGGCCCAGACAGAGATTTTCTTCCATTATTTCATGCTTGGGTATTTCCATATGTCCCCCTTAGCTCCCCTATCCATCCACCCATCACATTTCACTGTGGGCTAGACAGCTGTCCAGGGCTAACGCAGTCCAGCAGTCGGTCAAATTGGATCTAATGCCATAATTCCTTAGCAGTCAAGGAGGGCACACAGAGGTGAAATTCAGTGTATGTCTTTCCTTTTAACCTTATTCAAGGTTTGAATAGGCTTGTTTATTTAAGTGGGGGTGGGGGATTTGCTATGTGTGTAAGTGTGCATGTTATTGTATCACGTGTCTGTCTTTGTATCACATGTGTGTGATTGTGATTGAAGCAATCTTGAAGCATGGAATCAGATTGGTTGGACCAGCGTTGAACAGACCTGAGCACGTGCGTTTCCTGTTTTAGTTTCTGTCTATAGGCTGGGAGCAACAAAATGGAGTCGTGGTCAGATTTGCCGAACGGGGGCGGGGAATGGATTTGTATGTGTCGCGGAAGTTAGAATAACAATGATCCAGGATTTTCCCGGCCCGGGTTGCACATTCGATATGCTGATAAAATTTAGGGAGCCTTGTTTTCAGATTAGCCTTGTTAAAATCCCCAGCTACAATAAATGCAGCCTCAGGATATGTGGTCTCCAGTTTACATAGAGTCCAATGAAGTTCTTTCAGGGCCGTCGCTGTGTCAGCTTGAGGGGGGATATATGCGACTGTGATTATAATCGAAGACAATTCTCTTGGTAGATAATGCGGTCGGCATTTGATTGTAAGGAATTCTAGGTCAGGTGAACAAAAGGACTTGAGTTCCTGTATGTTGTTATGATCACACCACGTCTCGTTAATCATAAGGCATACACCCCTGACCTTCTTCTTCTTCTGTCAAGATTAATTAGAGGATCTTGCTCTGGCTCTTGTGTTAAGATGTGATGTGATGTTAGCTCACCAAGGAGCCCCTCCACCGTAAACTGTTGACTCACTACTGGATAATGACAAGCGTTTACTCAACCCAATCCAATTTGCCCTTTAAGGACATTGCAGTATGAACAAAATAGCAAACAGGCCTCTTATGTTGCCATGACACTTAAAGTAATCAGTGTAAAATGTCTGCCTAACACAACAACTAAATAACATATTAGAGTACGGTATAAAATGTCTGCCTAACACTACAACTAGATTACATATTATGGTATGGTATAAAATGTCTGCCTAACAATACAACTAAATAATGTATTAGAGTATGGTATAAAATGTCTGCCTATATGCCAAATAAATACCTTATAAGCCTCAAGAGACAGACCTTTTAAACAGATTTATTGATGCCCAGTAAGAAACTCCTTTGTGGTTGAGGGTAATCTACACAGCTCTTTATCCCATGGTGAGGGACACTTCTCTGTGTGGCCATGCCAAATCTACTGCATAATGTCATTTCAGATAAGGAGTCTAGAGAGAATAGAGCATTGCTGAGGGGACACTGGCCTGATAAACTGGACTGGTGTGTGTGTGTGTGTGTGTTTCAACAAGCTGTTTTCACCATCACAGTCGAGATATACTAGGCCTAGACTTTTCCATTTGGAGAGTGAGAAGTCAATGTTTCCAGCATAAATGTGAATGTTCATGACACAGCAATACTCTGATGGCTCTGTATAGACAGAGGGAATTGCCATGTGTCCACAGTGACGTGGATGATATTTTACAGAGCAAAGCACAGCAGACGAGGACAAAGTCATGATCCAAATCATGGTACATGTGGATATCAGTTGTTATTGGTTTTAACTCAATGGAATCGATTGTGGCAAGTGGCGAATAGCCTCCGCTAGCCAAGTGACTGACATTGATTGGCACCACATGGTAATCCCTATCCTACCAATTCCCAGGAGTACAATTGCCAGACTTCTATATTCCTTCCATCCTTTCTCATCCACCATCCCTCTCTACCTGCCTTCTCACAATCACTATCACAGTGCACCAACGTCACTAAAAAAGACAAAGGTCCTCAGGAAAACAATGGCGTGGTAAAACTCAAAGCTTCATGTCATTTTATGGCTTTTCAGATTTTGTGTATGTGTGTGTGTTTCTGTGTGTTTCTGTGTGTGTGCGAGCGAGCGAGTGTTTGGTTTATGGCTTCTCCGATTTGATTGGATTTGAATGAGGCCCACTGTTTACCCACACGGGGGTTTGCCACGTTCCCCTCCTCATGAAGATTGCCTTGTTAACCCGCTCAGTGAGTGAATAAAGGATTGCACTTTATTTCATGTATGGTGACACCTCTCCAACAATGTCCTTTTTACATTACGGTGAGCTGTGAGCTCTGCCACTATAGCCACCACTCTTTCTATTATGGCTTCGATCCTCCCTGCCTCGTACCGACTCTCATCCCCATCATTACACTGTGATACATTTCTGATGACGATCATCCTTTAGGAGAGACCAGTGGGAGTCATTTTCTGTCACCGAGGATTTGAGAGGCCTGATAAATACAAAATGTGGACACAATTATACAACTGAATGGAGTAATGAGGAGAGTTTTTTGTTGTTGTCATTCATATTTCTCTCAAATGTAATGTGGCCGTTCACATTACATTCCTAAATAATCAAGATATGTTCTCCCATGAGTTTTGAGGGCAGCCAAAACAAGAATCACATGTATCTCTATTACAGTATGTAGGTAGGCCGTAATTGTAAATGAACTGACTTTTCTAGTTAAATAAAGGTTAAATAAAAACAATGAAAAATAAAACAGTATCTTGAATATTACTTTAAGCAACATATTCGTAGCTAAGTACCTTAGAACACCTCACAAAACAACACGATTGACATTCAAGTTTAATAAGACTGCCAATCAGATATTATTTTTAGTGCCATGTTACTTAAACACTAACTGTTACTTAAAACAATGTCCTTAAACACTAACTGTACTGCCTTTCACTTTCCATCAGCAGTTTCTGATCTGAATTTCACTTTCAGACTAAAGTTCAGCCTAGAAGTTGGTAGGAGCTTGTAGTCTGTCAGGCTTGATGAGGTGTCATTAGAGAGTGAGTTAGAATGATTAATATCTTCAAATGGAAGTGTGGTGGAGAGAAAAGGTAACGTTTCCCCTTCAAGCAAACGTCTGTAGTAATAAAACATTAGTAGGAATAAATCAACAGCTCTGTCTGTGCCCTCAGAGGTACTTAATGATTATTGTTTTACCTCACATAGGTATACGTGTTTAGATGCAGTACTAGCACTTCTAAAAGTCCTAAAAGGAAAAACTCCTGTGAGCTTTACCCACATGTCACATTTCAGCAAATGATTGCTAGGCTTGATTGCTAGGCTACAACACTTTTCTGTGTACAATTATTTTCCCTCCTAACTATTTCAAATACAACCATTTGAAATATCAATCATTTGTCACTGGTTTCTAAAACCATTTTCATTAAATTGGTTGTGAATTAAATCATTATGGTGGTTGGGACACACACAATGTTTTAGCCACTCTCTGGCGGTGATATTGCGGGAGCTTGACGTTTTGTTTACCGGAAGCCATTTGGAGGTATTTAGTTGTGTAAATATTTCCGATTTAATCTATATTCATTGTCCCGACTTGCTGTCTTTTTGTATTGCGCCTTTGCATAATAAACAGGGTAGTAACGATGAGGAATTCAATTCTGTCTGCACGGGACCATTCTGAATCTAAAGTAGATTCATACACTGTCTGAAACAATGTGAAATTGTCTGTCCTTGTCAAAACTTCTAATTCAGACAGGTCATATGTAGCCTACTTAGCTATGTTATCATACATTACACAGGACCATTTCCTTTCCTCTATGAATGTCACGCCTTCTCCCGCTCTCCTTCCCTGGCGCTCAAAGGCGCCAGGCTCCCCAGCATTACGCACTCCTGCCACCATCATTACGCACACCTGCTCCCCTCGTCACGTGCATCAGCGATTCATTGCACTCACCTGGACTCAATCACCTGTGTTTATTTCCTCCCCTATCTGTTCCCTCGCTCTGTTCCCCACTTCAGGATTAATGTTTGTTTGCCATTTTGTTACCTGGTTCTGACGCTGTTCATTGTCTGTTCCACAATTAATGTTCAACTCCCCGTACCTGCTTCTCTTCTCCAGCGTCGGTCCTTACAGAATCCTGAAGCCATCAAACATAGCATCGGGGAGTGCTGGCTTTCCGGTTGGTGGTGACGTCGGGTCCGGGGGCCGCGCCTAAGCCAACTCATCAGGCTTCCATGCCCAAGCTGGCTCGAGAGGTTTTCTTGTACCAGTTGGCTTGGCAGGTGCCCATCCCTTGTCAGCCGGATCGCCAGAGTTTTACGCCTCAGCCGGCTCGCCAGGCGTCTACGCTTCAGCCGGCTCATCAGGCACCCACATTCCAGTGGGATCATCAGGCTGTCACGCCTCAACCGGTTCGCCAGGCTCCCACGCCTCAGCTGGTTTGCCAGGCTCCCACGCCTCTGCCTGTTCGTTGAGCTGTTACGCTCCAGCGGGCTGGTCCAGCGCCAAGGCCTGAGCCGGCCCGTCAGGCTCGCCCAGGTGGGATGCCGGGTGGCACCGCTTGAAGGGGGGGGGGTACTGTCACGCCTGCTCCCGCTCTCCCTCCCTGGCGCTCGAAGGTGACAGGCTCCCCAGCATTACGCACTCCTGCCACCATCATCACACCTGCTCCCCTTACCACACGCATCAGTGATTCATTGCACTCACCTGGACTCAATCATCTGTGTCTATTTCCTCCCCTATATCTGTCTGTTCCCTAGCTCTGTTCCCCGCTTCAGGATTAATATTTGTTTGTCATTTTGTTACCTGGTTCTGACACTGTTCCTGTCCTGTTCAATTCTTCAAACTCCCCGTACCTGCTTCTCTTGTCCAGTGTCGGTCCTTACCGACTGTGTGTTCTGTATGATAATGTTTTTAATGAAACAACAGTCTTTAGGGAATAGACTGAATGTTTTATATAGTCCTATTAACTTCTCAGGGAGCAGCTCCCGAGGTGACGGTTTTGGAGAGCCTGGCGTGCCCAAAGTAAAATGCCTCCCATTCAGGCCCAGAAAATAGGATATGCATATATTTAGTACCATTGGATAGGAAACACTCTGAATTTTCCAAAACTATTAACCATTTGTCTGTGAGTGAAACAGAACGGATATGGCAGGCAAAACCCCGAGGAATTTCTGTCCTGGAAAAAGTGATTTTGACACATTGCTCATTTGGGAACCCCTCCCTCATGAAAATGACCATATAAGGGCATATGAATGCAGTACACGTCGCTTCCTTATGATGTCAACAGCCTCGAGNGTTGGACACTTAGGATGACCTCAGCAGAAGTTCTTCAACAGGTAATTGATTTGTTTTCGCTGTGAAATGTGTTATGTGTGTGCCACGCTGGCTAATGAATTCATGGCTATGAGAAAGTATGTGAGGTGCTGCCCTCAAACAATCAAATGTAGAGCTTTCGCCGTAAAGCCTTTTTGAAATCTGACAACGCTGTGATATTGCCAAGAAACAGAGCTTTTGATGAGTATGAAACACTTGTATATTGGTGGATTTTTAATAATTCAACTTTGGGATTTTGAATTTGGCGCTTTACATTTTACCTGGTGGTGTCGGGAGTGGGTCGCTAGCTAACAGTGAGTATCAATCATGCTGTTTTCAGAGTTATAACCTATTAATATGTTCTCAAATCCCTATCTTTTAAGAGAGCAGAGAGGGGACGGATGACCCTATATTCATCCAGGTATATGTTATCACATGAAAACAGTTACCAGCCACAGAGCATGGATTTATAATGACTATATGCAGGAAACATATAGTCATTAGATTCCCAGTCCCAGTAAAATTACACATCCAGCATGAGGCTCAGGCAATTGAAATTCTCCGGAGATTCCATTATGTAGAGACTATCAAAACTCCATGGTAACGGAAACATTTGGGCATTTATTTTATTTTGAACACCCTGCCTGACCTGATACCACCAGCACAACACAAAAGGGGTATTCAGACAAATACAATCTGACAACCTTCCCCTAGTCTGGTTCCTTCTGCTGGACCAGAGGCTAGGAACCAGGGCTGCAAACCTTGACAACTCTTGCCACAGTGTGCGGTTTATGGAGAGAGTTTGTGACTATATGAGGAAAGAGGTTGTGAACCCATCCTCAGGTATTAAATGGATCATTCCAATTCCATTCTGCAGCTAAAACAGTGCCGTGAGCAAAGAGAAAGACAGAGTCAGAGATGACACCAACATACCAAGCTCCAGTGCCTCTCGGTAAAACGAATGAAATCATGAAGATGTGTTTTTATATTACTTATTTCTTCACTTCCTTTGCTTCTAACCTTGGGGACACAATCCATCATCATTCCTGCCTTGGCTCATGGCTCCTCTGGTTTTCACTCATGTTAGGTGTGTGCCATATGGTGTCCCCAACAAAATACTTATTCTCGTCCTCCTCCATCTCCCTTTTCTCTCTCTCTTCCCCCTGTACTTTTGGCCTTTGGTAATAAAAGAGGAGAAACACTTGGCGAGCCACCTGGAAGTTAAAGGGAAACTCCACCACTTTTCAACCTCTTTTTCATTATCTACTGCACAATACCAGCTTCAACATAAGTGAAAAAAGCGCATTTCTACAGTTAAAAAGTTTTACCCGATGACATCATCAAACTTTAAACCTTTTTCAAACAGTGATTTTTAAACACTGTTAGATTCTGGGTTAAACTTGGAACATTGTTATACTCCGAAGGGTAGTATCTAAGGAGTGAAAGAGACTGGTATTTACACCAGAAGTTAACTACTTAGGGAGTAGCGGCGCGCTAGCGGGCCACTCCTGACACTACCTGGTGAAATGTAAGGAGCCAAATTCAAAATCCAAAAGTTTAATTATTAAACATTCATCAATATACAAGTGTTGCAGAGTCATCAAAAGCTCTGATTCTTGGCAATATCACAGCGTTGTCAGGTTTCAAAAAGGCTTTACAGCGAAAGCACAACATTTGATTGTTTGAGGATAGTACCTCATATATTTTTTCCACATTAGCATAAATTCATATCCAGCGCGGGTCACACAAAACCCATATAAGAGCTAAAAAATATCACTTACCTTTCAAAGAACTTCTGCTGAGAGCTTCCCAAGTGTCCAACGAAGAAATTCAATGGTTCTTTTGTTAGAAAAAGTCATTTATTATATCCATAAATCTCCGTTTGGTTGGCGCGTTATGATCAGAAAATCCACCGTTGAGTCGCCCATTGAACCGTGAAGAGAACACGTTCAAATTATAACTATAAACTTTCTACAAACAAATCAAACATAATTTTTTATGTATTCTTAGGTATCCTTTTATGTATATTTACTGTAATATTTCAACCGGACGATAACGTGAACAATAGGAAAGGAAAATAATGTGGGGCGCTCACAATCTCGCGCCCGTCAAACGTTGTTGACAAAAGTGGTCCCTTCACTACTTCCTCTTCCTATCCGTTCTGCTTAGTGCTTCCAGACACTGTATAAAGACTGTTGACATCTAGTGGAAGCCATAGGTACTGCAGTCTCAGTCCTAGTTAAAATAGAAATGAATAGGCAGCCTGGAGAAGAAGGTCATGTACAAAAAGGTTTTCGCCTGCTATATCAGTTCTGTTATACTCACATACATTGTTTTAACACTTTTAGAAACTTCAGAGTGTTTTCTATCCAATTACGTGCATATCCTATTTTCTGGGCCTGAGTGGCAGGCATTTTACTTTGGGCACGCCAGACTCTCCAAAACCGTCACCTCTGCTGCCGCTCCATAAGAAGTTAATGGTTATCTGTGGGAGCCAGATGGCTTTGGAATGTGTAGGGGAGACAAGTGGAGATCTTAACCTAACAATGTGACTGAGGGAGAGAGGGTAATGTATAGCGTTTACATTATGTCAGGATATGTTATTGTTAGCCATCAGGGATCCTATGGGAGGGATCCTCTGGGAGGAGAAGAGACAGAGTCTGGTATCAATCAACATGACAGCCTTCAGTTGGGGAGGAGTGAGCACTTTGAGGTAGAGGTCAGGTCAGATGGAGTGAGGAAGAACAGATATCACTAAGGTTCTGTCTTGCAACAGAGATGCATTGGCTGTTCAGATGTGTAGGAGGAGACTCAGCTTAGGAGAAAGGGTTAAATATCAGTGTTTGTGTGAAATGTCGTTGTCTGAATGCAGCTGTATTGACCCTTTGGGAAGAATTACATTTGCTTAAGCTTTTCTAGTGTCCGTTGAGTTGTTTACTCTGAGAATTAGAACCTAACAACACTATGAGAATTGCGGTGACGTGGGGAGCAAAAAAATACTCTCCTTTGAGCTAGAAATTTGTTGCAGGTTTTGAAAATCACTGTTTTTTTAGGACCTTACTTATTTTCCTTTTAACCACAGATCATAACGTACTGTTTTCACATACAGTATGTAGACACTGGTTTGGTGCTGGAGATGATGAATATTAAGCATTTTAACAAATGGAGGTTAAATATGACACAAAAAGTAACATTATCAAGATGAATCTGCCTGAGAGGCAGAGAATAAGGTCATATTCAACTTAGTTACACAGACAGGCAGGGAGTTAAGAGAAATACATTATCTCTGTGAATTATTAATAAGATTGTTCTGTGGAAAGAGAAACTGTTTATTACCTCATATTGCCACGGATAAGGAAGAGATTGTAAATAGAGGAGTCATAGGCGTGTGTGTGTTCAAATGGAGTAGGTGTAATGAACACAATGGGAGACAGAGAGCTGGTTTCAAGCACAGGGCACAGCAGGTGTTCATTTGTAAAGGACCACAAGAGGAGGCAGGTAGATGGGTCCAGGGCCAGGCAGAAGGTCATACACAGGGGGTCCAAAAAGGTAACAGTACAGGCAGGGAAAAGGCTAGTAACGTCGTCCGGGAGATCAGGACAGGAAATAGGCAAAAGGCGTTGTTAGTGAGGCAGGCAAAAACAATCATACACGGGAGGATTAAATTACGGGGAAAAACAGAGCTCCGAATAGAAGTGTGTCACGAAACAAACAATACTTCACAATGATGGGGTGCAAAGTACTGAACTAAATAGTGTGTGATAATGACATACAGGTGTGTGATCAGGTGATCAGAATTCAGGCGATTGGGATCTGGAGAGTGAGCTGCGTTCAGGGGATCTATGTGTTTGAGAGTGTGAGCTGGAAAGTGGGCTGGAATGTGAGCTGCGTTCAGGGGATCTACGTGTTTGAGAGTGTGAGATGGAAGCAGACGTTACAGTAGGTGTCTGTGTGTCTAGGTCACAGAAGCTGCCTCACAAAGCAATATTCATGTCCTTAAGAAACACATCAGCCACAAAAGAGTTATAAACTAGGGCAGGGAATGGCAACACATCAGTGCACCTGTACAACATTACACATCAAACTGGAAATGACTTGCCGTCCCTTGATCTCCAAATACGGAATTATAGGTACAAAATATTATAATATTTGTATGCGTTTGCCATGTTATGAATAACCCCTTAACGACAAACCCTTAACAAATACTCGAAATACTTATGAAATCATTTTGTATTAAAATAACCAGCAGTGGTAAGGGAGTGTTAGTTACTTCAGAGCCTGTAGCTAAATCAGTCATTACTCCTTGACATCTAAATGTGCGAACAAGGAAGGAGTCATAGAGATATTTAGAAAACCACTTTGTGTGTCTACTTAGTGTGTATCCTCATCTGACGTCCATACGTCACAGACAATCACCGTTTCACAAAGAGACCATCTGGGACTGTCCTCTATCATCATGCATTCTTAATCAGGGTCCAACAATGATTAGCCAAGATGCAGTAATCTGACATTGTTTTTTTACTCTTTGTTTTTTTTTACTTCTACAAAGCAGAATCTGTTGTACTGTAGAAGCCTGGTTGGATTCCACTAACAAAGTGTGATGTGTAATGGAACCATTTGAATAATTAGGGTTGCGTAATGACAGATGTGGTGATGAGGGTTGAGTTTGTTTAGTTATTTAAATGTCCATTACATGATAACATCACTCAACATTTCCACCTATTATAACTAAGGGTGTATTATGCAGTATGAAGGATAGATTATTCTCTTTTTGATGTGGATCAGAGATGTATGTCTAATGGCATTACCCATGAGCCCATACTATCCAAAAAACAGCCATTCAATATCCCATGATCGCCTAATTTAAATGTCACTGGTTTTCTAGTCTGGAAACAAAGCAAAAAAAAGCTACACTGAAAAACACATTGTTGTGTGCAATCAACCAGAAATATATGAAATGAGAAATAACCATTGAAAACACTTTAAGAGACCTTTCTGAGACACTTGCTACTCTTTAGCCTCAAAGTAGTAGAAACAAACAAAAAAAACAGACAAAATCAAAAAAGTTTTGTTAAAAGACTTGTTTTCAAGTCAAATGAAGGATAATACCTCATTACTAGGATGAGCGTTCTTTACCCAACTTAGCTAGACCCATCAGCTGTCAAACACCTGCTTTCCATGTCTGCAGAAAGACAGGAGCGCCTTAAGAGGTCAAGTGCAACCAGTCGGTGTGACTGCAAGACTGCGACACTTCCAAAGCAGCTGACATCAATAAGAATATGCTGCATCGCAATGAGTGCGATCGCAACCTGAGACAACCCTTTCTGGTTTTTGTAGAATTCAGAAATTCACAACTATGTTTTGATATCAGAAACAAAAGTGTAATGAAGGCTGCAGGTATTTCAATTAGATTGAAGAGTTTTAGAGTAACTTTTAAGTTCTGTTGTCACTAAAACACATTCAACACTGTAATTTACATATATACAGTGACTGACTTTCATAGAATAAAACATTTTTGGTTTGGTTTTTATTCCTTTTTACCTGATCTGAAATCTCCCAGAAATTAATCAGTTTTACTCTGGGTGAGTGTCCCTTGTTAGTTGGTGTATAACTGTGACTTGTCACTCAAGCTAACACCTGTCCCACAAGAGGGTTAAGGGATATGTTCCGCTCTGTCATTTAGTCAATTGCATTGATCATTTTCCCATCTCAATGTGGACCTTGATGGTGCTATCATACCTCAGTGCACCCTCCCTAACTTTGCATCAGTGCCTGGTTAAAAGGAAAAGATTGGGGAATGAATAATGAATGTCATTTTAAGATTGTGATAATAATATAAAATGTTACTGTTCTTGTTGTTGTTGTGGAAGCACCAGGGCACCCCAGTGCTCTGGTCTCAATCCTCTCACTGGGCCATCTCGCTTTCCCAGTTGCCTCCTCCTATCACTCCTATACAGATGATGCTTGTGCAGTTTTTTTTTCTTCATTTTTACGCTCTGTTTTTTACATCTGTCCTTCTATCATGCTGTTCACAGACTTCTCTCCTCCTGTTCGTCTCTGCCAACCACCTGAGGGTGTCCTCCACCGCCTTGCTGTCCTCTCTCACATTAAACCACATTTACATCCTCTCTGAGTAGTTTCTCCCTTCCCCTTTACTCCTTCAAAGAGTGAATATTGTGTTAATGCATTAAATATCACAAAATAATATCTCCATCCAGAGTTGAAAATGACTTTAAGCCCACTCTATTTTTCTCCAATGCTACACACATCAATACACATTCTTAGAAGTCTCTTTACAAGCTCAGACACATTTGAGGTTCTTGAGACGCATATTGACAACACACAATATATGTTCGTTTTAATGATCAGAAGCTTCAGAGAGGGATAAACTTAATTCATTATATTTAGACTTTGGAGTTAACATTGAGACAACATCAAGAGCGGGGTTAGCTAGCATGTCTATGGTCTTACACAGCCTTACACTCCCAAGTCAATTCTATAATCCAATCTGATGGTCTGTAAGTAATTCTCTCAGAGAGAGGTATGAAATCAAGCCACTTCCATACACCAACTGTCGACGTCCTGACCATCCGCAAACAATGTCAGGAACATGGGGAGAAAGGCTTTGGATGCTCCATGCCTCGAGCAAACTGGGAGCCATGGCATTTCAACACGCATTACCCTGAAAGTTAATTCATTGGATTTGGGAACAGATGGTGTGAGCCGTTTACCAAGGGGTTGGAAATGAGAAGATCAATGCATTCTGTTTTCCCTGTCATGTAGGAAAAAGTTGAATCGGCAGAGACAATGAATTCTCGGTACACAGATGCACACTTTTGCGTGTCATTCTCAATCTTTCATGAGTTGAGGGTTGTGATCATTTTGCATAATCAGAGTTCTTCAGTAAAGAGTCTTCAAGCAAGCCAATGTAATGCTCTTTACTCATATATTGAGCATATTAGCATAGTTCTTTAGATGAGAATTTTGAAGACAACAGATCTCTACACATATAGATATTAACTGTTTGGCTTCATCATATCTCTCATGAGTTGTAATAATTTCACATAACCATTGTTCTCCAGTAGAGCAGCCTTTCTTAAAGTATGGGCCCAAAGTGGGTTGCTGACATGTTAATGGTACGTCGCGACGTGTCAGAGTATAATTATTTGGTTTGGCCAGGTGGAATTGGAATGGGTTTGGCCAGGTGCAACAATTGGTTTGGCCAAGTGGTAGGGAGATGCCCGTGTGCTTTAGGGTTTACCAGATCTTTTTCTGCCGTTCTCTTGAAGATCACTCCGTGACACAAACGCTGCAGCGCTGTCGTTCAGCAGCAGGCCTCCATTCTCACTCGCCGCTGTCTAAATTCTGACTGAGGTCAATCGCAAATACAGCGATGAGTTTCTCTCTTCGTTTCATACAAACTATGAGAAATAACGACGTGTCTACAATGTGTTTTGTGTGGAGAAGTGCTTAGTAATGAGTCACTCAAAACAAACAAATTAAAACGACATGTCCTGACCAAACATCCACAGCATGACCAGGGTTGCCATGTTTCTTGCAAAATTGGGCACTTTGAAAACTATGTTGTGGGTGAAAATGTATTGGTCGCGGGTGGCAGGTTTTGGTCCTACTTCTAAATTGCACCGCGCCCGCCATGCTATTTATCTTTAAAAAAAAAATTATTTTTATTTATTTAACTATAACCTGCTGCTGTTGATTATCAGGCAGTGAGCAGGTTGTTACTGAGTGAGTAAATTAATGAAGAGTGGGGAGGGGGATGTGTGCGTTGAGTGCACTGGTTGAGAGAGTGCTGCAGCAGAGGCAGCTGTGTCAAGGAGTAGTAGCAGCACACGTGCACATCGTGACAAACTTTTACCATTTGTAGGTAGGCTATTTATATTGGAGACACCCTTTTTCTGTATAACATTAAAGCGCTAGAACTGATAACGGCGACAAGGCATTGGGAAAATACTTTTGGCGTGCTAGAGCTCTTTAGATAAATTCGCTCACAGGTGGTTGAAAGTAAACTGCATTCAAATGTCGACTTCTTATGGATAACCTACTTCTTTTGGATAACCGTATCAAGCGGAGGGTTTTACTCATGCTCAGTTCTAGGGTCTGAAGCACTGCGCAAGTGGAAATTTGAAATGGAAGTTATGGAACTCCCTCACGTGCTTCTGTTATGGGGAAAATGGGACGTTGTCAATTGTGATCATGGTCACAGCTCTATTGCAAATGTATCATTCTCCACATTTAATGTTAGTTTCATTGTGGACTTTTCCTTGAAAAGAGTTGTTGGCATTTTCAGGGGCTATAGGCTACCTGCATCTAGCTCAGCAAATCATGTCAGTTGAATTTTAAACAACACTATAGATCTGACTGCCTAGCTAACTGTTATTAGAGCTGTAATTGTGTCAGCTATCTAGATTGTACCATTGTTATAGATTTTATGTTTAATGACTAAATGTTTGTACATCTAAGAATATTCCATTCTGAAAATGTATGCAATAGAGATAGGGTTATAAGACAAATGGTAGTCCAATTAATGTGTGTGTTTAGAAATGAATATTTTGGAGAGTGGAACAGGCTGGTACGACTTGACCTAGGGAGTATCTGGGAGAACAAAGAATTATTGGAGCGGCAATTGCCGCTCCAGGCTGAACCTCCCCCAGCTTACGATCGGGGTGCGGATAGCGCAGAGCTACAGAGAGAGGGAGAGTGAGAAATGGAGAGGGAGCTGGAGATAATCGCGGCAGCACTGAGAAAGTTGGAGTTGGAGAGGAGATGGGCCGAGACCCAGGCAGTGCAGGATAGAGACAGGTGGGGAGGGGAAAATATCAGACACATTCTCCAAGACAGAACCGATCAGGGCTAGCCAGGAGAGCGGCAGATGTAGGAGAAAAGGTAGAACCAAGTCAGACATGGATAGTACAGATCAGATTGCCAGTTCTCTCGGCGCACCCGAGACAGGCAGGAAAGGGAGAGAATTCCGGGAACAAAGGTTCCACCGGTGTAGGTGAGAAAGGAAAAAGGGTGAAGTGTTTCAATTGTCAGAAGACAGGGCACTTCGCCAGGGACTGTCCAGCCCCCAGCAATTATTGTGGGAGGAAGGGACATATTCGCCACAATTGCAAGAAGAAAGGAAAAGGGAAAGAATGAACAACACAGCCCAGAAAGAGAAGCAGGGAATTATTATGAATATCACAGTATAATGATGTGGTTTGGAAATAGTTATTGTAAAACCATGGAGTTGCTAAAAGAAGTGCACGTAAATTCTACCAATTCGTCATAAATAAATGATAAGTGAGGAGCCAAACTAGCTTTGCGAGGTGAGTAGGTCTCACTGATGTATTTTCTTGTATCTGGAAATAACGTTAGCTAAATGAGTTAGTGTCATGGTTATCTCTTGGGACAGACCAATGCGAAGTATCCAGAATACATATTTATTGACGAACGTGACTTGAGTGAACAAAACAGGGAACGATGAACATGACGTGGAAACAAACGCTAAATCCTAAACTAGACACTGTGACATAAACCTAAACACGATGGCATGAACCTAAACACGATGGCATGAACCTAAACACGATGGCATGAACCTAAACACGATAAACATAACAATAAGCAATAACCCCCAAACTTAGGTGCAAAACCCCAAACATATATATGGTTCCCAATTAGAGGTAACGAGACTCAGCTGCCTCTAATTGGGAACCATTACCCCAACATAGAAATACACACCCTAGAACAGAAGAAACCCTACACCAAAACAACCCTAAACCCTCCAGCCTGAACACTCAGGCCTGGACGTTACAGTTAGCCATGATTAGCTTAGGTGTTTGACCGCTGTGTGGGAAAAATAGTAGGAATTATAATTTAGAAAGTTTGAATTAACTCTGTTCATTAGTGGATATTAAGTTTAAAATGGAGTCTAACGTTGTATTTCGCCACATTCGAACCATCACTAAAAGTTTAGATTTGACGTTCAATGTTGATAAAATATGTAGGCTATGTGGTAGAGCAGAAACACGAGGAGTTATGGCTTTGGTAAAGTACTAAGTACCATGCGACTCAAGAAAAACTTCAGTCTCTGTTTTTCTAATTCGAAATAAATGCATAGAATTGAGACATGGGGAGGAGGATATAATAAGTAATTAAAGTGGCCTCCCTGTAAAAAGCAGAAATAGGTTTGTTTTAACTATATTTAACAAATAAAATTTTTTTAACTGGTAACCAACGTTAGCAAAAAGAGAGGTGGTTGGAAGCAAGTAATTAGTGGGATGTTTAAAAGTAAAGGTATGAATAGCGCCCCAGTGATCCCTGAGAGGTTAATGAGATATTCGGATAACCCCAGACAAGGAGGGATTATCTCCATTTGAGAAAGTATTTGGTAGACCTTTTAGAATGAGAGTTAGGAAGATAGTAGCAGATCACATGAGAAGTTGTTTGCTAACCACACCTGTATTTCAGAGATTTTATGCCCAACAGAAGAACTACAGAAGGAGGGGAGCCATACGATCCAGCCTGGTGACTGGGTGTGGGTCCAGTCTCTGGAGAAAAAGTACTGGAAGCAGCCCCGTTGGGAAGGTCCCTACCAGGTTATGTTGGTCACAGCCTTTGCCATTAGAATATCAGAAAGAGCAACCTGGGTCAACGTTACCCACTGCAGAAAGGTAGGAACACATACAAACACCGTGGAACACACGCAGAGTTAGAGAGCAGAACTGGACCGATAGGGTCTGGGGGTCGCTTCTGTTAATGAAGATTTCCTACCCCGACCTATCATCACTGTAGTGTGTTCCCTAGAGGTGTGAGTATGGGGTGGTACCTAGCAGACTGGCTAAGGGCAGGAGAGGGTTGGCGGTTTTTGGGATATGGGGTACCTTGAGCTGCATCATAGTTTTGATGATCTTTTTTATAAATCCTGATTCTACACCTCTAGTATAAATTATATGTCGCTGACAGGTTTAGGAAGTAAAAGACTAGTTATATAATACCCGACCCCTCATGAATAAGAAGGGTATAAAGAAGGAGTCCAAATAGGTGATGATGTAAGATTTAAGGTCTTGATGGAGTTTTAAACAAAGTTTGGATATTAATGACAGTAGAGTAAATGTAGTAGTAACCCTCCAAAGAGTCACAGAAATAGACACGGAATGAAAGTATTGGGCTTATGCTGATGATTATGGACACGATTTTTCATGTTCACTAATCCAGTCGGTAGAGACCAACTTCACGAAAGACCCAGGTCTTGTAGTGGATCTCAATAGATGTCTGTCAATGTGACTGATTTGGGTTCAGAAGTATAGGAGAACATTCTCAACCTTACAGCTCCTATAACTGATGTGTGGTGGGCTTGTACCAATAAAGGAGGCCTAAGACAGGCATTACCTAAAGGGTGGAGGGGCACTTGTGTTCTGGTATTATTGGTCCAACCAGTTAGGATTAGACATCAGAGGCCAGTTCTGGACGGGATAACTAGGAAAAGGAGAAATATAGGTTCTAATGTAGGCAGTTCTATTTGGATGGATGCCATAGGCATCGCCAGAGAAGTTATGAATCAGATTGGGGAGGGTTTTATCACTACGTTCTTCTGATGGGTAACGATAACAAAAAATGTTGATTGGATCAATTATATGTATTATAATCAACAAGGAAAAAGACTAGAGATGCAGTGATGGGAATCTCTGAACAATTATCCGCCACCTCCCTCATGACCTGGCAAAATAGGTTGGCTCTAGATGTGTTATTGGCTGAAAGGGTGGCGTCTGCAGAATGGTGGGGGAATAATGTGCTGTACCTTCTTCCCCAATAACATAGCTCCAGTTCTGACGAGTTGGTTTGACAATATGTTTGGGCTATGGAAAAATGTAATGATTACTGTGTTGTGGGCAACTTTCACCTGTATGACTGTGTTGGTGTTGTGTGGGTGTTGTTTTATTCCGTGTGTGTGTGAGATTTTGTGTCTAGGTCTCTGGAAAAGGAGGTGATGATTCTCCATGGCCCTGCCAGACTCAGACCATGTGACGACAGATACATGCCTTCTAGATTGACAGAGAATGCTGTTGGTTTTAATCCAGAGGAGCCTGAATTAGATGAAACTATTTTTAATGTTTAGTAATGTTGTCTATTTGATAAAGTTTATAATGAAAATCCTACCTAGAAGAGTTATGATTGGATATAGGCCTAGAACAGTAATTGATGAGGATCAGATGTAAATACATGTATTGGTTTTGTGTAATCGTTTTGTGTGGCAATGATAATTCTAATCAAAATAGATGTGGTGTTATTTCTTTATAGGTTGTTTCTATTTGGTGTGGTGTCATTATTAATTCTAATCAATATAGATGGGTGATTGTGTGTAAAAATTTAGTCAAAAGGGTGGATTGTTATAGATTTTATGTTTAATGACTAAATGAAAATGTATGCAATAGAGATAGGGTTATAAGACAAATGGTAGTCCAATTAATGTGTGTGTGTTTTGAAATACATTTTTTGGAGAGTGGATCAGGCTGGTACGACTTGACCTAGGGAGTATCTGGGAGAACAAAGAATTATTTGATTCTACCAGACACATGTGAGAGGCTCCTGTATTTGGGACGGGAGGGATGGTTAGGAGCTGTCCAATTTGACTTATGTTGTAAGATTGTGATATGCCACTGAATGTGTACTGTGGGAAAACACTATTTTCCTGGAAAGGGTGGGGAATATGGTGGGGCCTTTGTATTGTTTGTATATCAACCTGTACAATATAAAAGACTGTGTACACCTTTGAAAATCAGAGCTCTCGCGTGAATAAACACTTTTACATTTGACCATTATAGATTGGGCCTCTGTTTGTCTCATTTCAACCAGTATCTTACAAACACTGGGTAACAGACAGAGTTGTTTAATTGAAGTTCAGTTTAAATTTCTATAACAACCATATAGACTTTGCTGCATATGTACAGATAATTTTTTTATAATTAACTAGGCAAGTCAGTTAAGAACAAACTCGTATTTACAATGATGGTCTACTCCTGCCAAACCTGGACGACACTGGGCCAATTGTGCATCACCCTATGGGAGTCCCAATCACAGCCGGATGTGATACAGCCTGGATTTTAACCAGGTACTATATTGACAGTGCCTTAGACCACTGCGCCACTCGGGAGTACGCCTAGCCAGTATGCCTAGTTAGTATTCCTAGCCTTTGCCTTTTGAAATAAGTCAATCTCGCAAACAGGCCATTCATAACGGTTTGTAGTCTTAACATCTGGCATCTGAAAATAACCTAACATTCATTTTTTGAGGTTCATCAAAGTGTTTCTTGCACAGAGATTGAGATCCTCTGTCCAACTTTCATCACACAAACTCTCCTGTTGGATGTATCTATAGTTATGCACATTTATTTAAGCATTAAGGCCAGAGGAGGTGTGGTATATGGCCAATATACCACGGCAAAGGGCTGTTCTAAAGCACAACGCAGCACAGAGTGACTGGACACAGCCCTTAGCCATGGTATATTGGCCATATATCACAAACCCCTGAGGTGCATTATTGCTATTATATACTGGTTACCAACGTATTTAGAGCAGTAAAAATAAATGTTTTGTCATATCCGTGGTATACGGTCTGATATACAACGGCTGTCAGCCAATCAGCATTCAGGGCTCCACCCACCCTGTTTATAATTACAATTATAATTATAATTACAATTATAAACTGAGTGGTTTGAGCCCTGAATGCTGATTGGTTGAAAGACATGGTATATCAGACTGTGTACCATGGGAATGACAAAAATAATCCATTTTTACTATTCTAATTACATTGTTAACTTCTTAGGGAGCGGCAGCAGACGTGACGGTTTTGGAGAGTCTGGCGTGCCCAAAGTAAAATGCCTTCCACTCAGGCCCAGAAAATAGGATATGCACATAATTAGTACTATCTGATAGGAAACACTCTGAAGTTTCTAAAAGTGTTAAAATAATGTATGTGAATATAACAGAACTGATATAGCAGGCGGAAACCCGAGGAAAATCGATCCGGATTTGCAGTTTTTTTGTACATGACCTTCTTCTCCAGGGTGCCTATTCATTTGTATTTTACCTAGGACTGAGACTGCAGTACCTATTGGCTTCCACTAGATGTCAACAGTCTTCATACAGAGTCTGGAAGCTGTAGCCCTGAGCAGAACGGATAAGAACAGGAAATAGTCGAGGTAGCTCAGATGTCAACAAGATTTTACGGGCGCGAGACCGCATGCGCGCCCCAATGTATTTTCCTTTCATAAAGTTTAGGTTACGATCCGAGTGAAATATTATCGCTAATATTCATAAAAGGATAGCTAAGGATGCATTATAAATGGTCTTTGATTTGTTTAGGAAAAGTTTATAGGTAAATTTGAAAGCGTTCTGTTCACGGTTCAATGGGCGATTCGACATTGGATTTTCTGATCATAACGCGCCAACCAAACTGATATTTATGGATATAATAAATGACTTTTTCTAACAAAAGAACCATTGGATGTCTTCGTTGGACACTTGGGAAGCCCTCAGGAGAAGTTCTTCGAAAGGTAAGAGATTTATTTTAGTGATATGGGTTTTGTGTGACCCGCGCTGGATATGAATTTATGCTAATGTGGACAATATGTGGGGTGCTATCCTCAAACAATCAAATGTTGCTTTCGCCGTAAAGCCTTTTTGAAATCTGACAATGCTGTGATATTGCCAAGAATCAGAGCTTTTGATGACTATGCAACACTTGTATATTGATGAATGTTTAATAATTCAACTTTTGGATTTTGAATCTCCGTTTGGTTGGCGCGTTATGTTCAGAAAATCCAACGTCGAATCGCCCATTGAAACGTGAAGAGAACGTGTTCAAATATACCTATTAACATTTCCTAAACAAATGAAATACCAGTTAAAATGCATCCTTAGCTATCCTTTTATGAATATTAGCGATAATATTTCACTCGGATGGTCACCTAAACCTTATATAAGTAAAATAAAGTGGGACGCGCAGCCAGACTCGCGCTCGAGAAAACTTGTTGACATCTGAGCTACCTTGGCCATTTCCTGTACCTATTCGTTCTGTTAACTTCTTACGGAGTGGTGGGGCGCTAGAATTATTAAACATGCATCAATATACAAGTGTTTCATAGTCATCAAAAGCTCTGCTTCTTGGCAATATCACAGCGTTGTCAGATTTCAAGGCTTTACGGCGAAAGCAACACATTTGATTGTTTGAGGGTAGCACCTAACATATTTTTCCCATTACCATAAATTCATAAGCCTCCACGGTTCACAGAAAACACATTTCACAGCGAAAACAAATCAATTACCTTTTGAAGAACTTCTGCTGAGGGCTTCCCAAGTGTCCAACGAAGACAATCCATGGTTCTTTTGTTAGAAAAAGTAATGTATTATATCCATAAATCTCAGTTTGGTTGGCGCGTTATGATAAGAAAATACAGCCTCCAATCGTCCATTGAAACGTGAAGAGAACTCGTTCAACTTATACCTATAAACTTGTCCAAGAACAATCAAACATAATTTTAAATGNTAAATAGTATAATATTTCAACCGGAATATAAACTGGGCGATAAGAAAGAAAAAAAACAAAGAACGCGAAAGCCAGGAGCGCGCATTTACTTCTATTGACATCTTAGTGGACACTTCCTTATTCGTCTTCTTCTCTGCTCTAAAAGCATCTAAAAAGAATCAGAACACTTTCTCGAGACTGTTGACATCCAGAGGAAGCGATAGGTACTGCATTCATATGCCCTTATATGGGCATTTTCATAAGGGAGGGGTTCTAAATGAGGCAATCTGTCAAAACCACTTTTTCCAGGACAGAAATTCCTCGGGTTTTCGCCTGCCATATCCGTTCTGTTTTACTCACAGACAAAATGTTAACACTTTTAGAAACTTCAGAGTGTTTCCTATCCAATGGTACTAAATATGTGCATATCCTATTTTCTGGGCCTGAATGGGAGGCATTTTACTTTGGGCACACCAGGCTCTCCAAAAGGGTCACCTGGTGCGCTGCTCCCTAAGAAGTTAACTCCAATCTCTCTGTCTTTGTATATAGACTGTTGACATCTAGTGGAAGCCATAGGTACTGCAGTCTAGGAGCTGGATTCCATTAAAATCAATAGGGACTGTATCAAACAGAGTAGGTCACAAAAAATATATTTCCGGACAGACATTTCTCGGGTTTTCGCCTGCTAAATCAGTTCTGTTATATTCACAGTTCTTCTTAGGGAGCAGCGCACGAGGTGACCGTTTTGGAGAGACTGGAGATACATTTTACTGACCCCGCTTGTTTTACATTGGTTATCTTGTTATTAGCCCCACCCTTCAGCTCCATTCAACCCCTCCCATCTATCTCTCAACACCATCCATTTTGTATTTGTTTTTGCCATATATTTTTCAACTGTGCTGTGATGCTTCACAAAAGTACTGAACCTTTCTATTCTCATAGCTTCTACAGATTGTAAATTAAAGATAAAAATTTTTGCTAAAATAATTCTTACATTATTGATTGATTAACTAGGACTTTTCAAATCCCCCAGTATTGCTATCTGCAGCGTTAGTTCTACGAAAATGTTGCAATTCTTCAGCCATTCCTGGACCTGTGACCAAAAACGAGCTACATATGGACAGTATCAAAATAAATTATCTAATGACTCTGCCTCCTCACAGCAAAATCTGCAGAGCTGGAAAGATTGTATCCCCCATATATATAACATTCTATTGGTTTCAATAATTTTGTATAACAATTTAAATTGAAGTTTTGAATCCGGCGTTGTTTTGCTTGTCAATTCATAAACCATGTGCCATGGAATGGGTACACTGAAATCTCTTCCCAACTATTTTGCTATGTATACGGCACAGCTGTCAATTTTTTGGTCCTTAAATGTAATTGGTATATGTTTTTATTTATCACACTTTTCTTTAACCATTTATGGTCTTTAATGCTGTCTTTAATGCTGTCTTTAATTCTGACGACACTACAGTGGTAGGCTTGATTACCAACAACGACGAGACGGCCTACAGGGAGGAGGTGAGGGCCCTCGGAGTATGGTGTAAAGAAAATAACCTCTCACTCAACGCAAACAAAACTAAGGAGATGATCGTGGACTTCAGGAAACAGCAGAGGGAGCACCTCCCTATGGTGGAAAGTTTTAAGTTCCTCGGCGTACACATCACGGACAAATTGAAATGGTCCACCCACAGACAGCGTGGTAAAGAAGGCGCAACAGCGCCTCTTCAACCTCAGGAGGCTGAAGAAATTTGGCTTGTCACCAAAAATACTCACAAACGTCTACAGATGCACAATCAAGGCCATCCTGTCGGGTTGTATCACCGCATGGTACGGCAACTTCTCCGCCCACAACCGTAAGGCTCTCCAGAGGGTAGTGAGGACTGCACAATGCATCACCGGGGGTAAACTGAAAAATAGCTTCTACCTCATGGCCATCAGATTGTTAAACAGCCACCACTAACATTGAGTGGCTGCTGCCAACATACTGATTTAAATCTCTAGCCACTTTAAATAGTAGAACATTTGATGTAACAAATGTATCACTAGCCACTTTAAACAATTTTGTATATAATGTTTACATATCCGACATTACTTATATCAAATGTATACACTGTACTCTATACCATCTACTGATTCTTGCCTATGCCGTTCGGCCATCGACTCAAATCTCTAGCAACTTTAATAATTAAAAAGTGTATGTAATAAATGTATCACTAGCCACTTTAAACGATGCCATTTATATAATGTTTACATATCCTACTTTACTCATCTCACATGTATACACTGTACTCTATACCATCTACTGCATCTTGCCTATGCCGGTCAGCCATCGCTCATCCATATATTTATATGTACATACTCGTATTCATTCCTTTACACTTGTGTGTATAAGGTAGTTGTTGTGCAATTGTTAGATTACTTGTTAGATACTACTGCATGGTCGGAACTAGAAGCACAATCATTTCACTACACTCGCATTAACATCTGCTAACCATGTGTATGTGACAAATAAAATTTGATTTGATTTGATTAATGCAGGGCCGACAGTCAAGTTCCTTACTTTTTCCCACTTCTACTTGCCTCTTCCATTTTTGTGGTAATGCTGCAATTAGTTGTTTGCAATTTTGGGTAGAGCAGACATTTCCATATGTCTGTGTTAGCTGCATTTGTGACATAACTCCACCAGTCCTATTTATGATATCATTGACAAAAATGATGCCTTTTTTAAACATTTTATAAAAAAATAAGTTATTTTCATCAATTAGTATATTTGAGTTTAACCACAATATTTGTTGTATTATTTGTTCTGTCTTTTTAGGTGGATTAAACTAAAATTGCAACCAACTTTCTAAGGCTTGTTTAAAAAATAACGATATTTCTGCCCTCCGAATTCATATTCGTTATATAAATAGGCCCTTTTAATTTTGTCTGGCTTGCCATTCCAAATAAAATTGAATATTTTTTGGACATATAATTTAAAAAGCAGGTCACAAGGTGTAGGCAAACCATAAGCAAATAGGTAAACTGTGATATGACTAAAGAATTAATCAGGGTGATTTTTCCACAAATAGGCAGGTACTTTCCTTTCCATGGTAGCAAGATGACATGAGAACCCTTTCCATGTGAGTACAGGACAGAGCAATGCATGGAACTTTTATTTCTTCATGAAGGAAAACAGATGTTATCATTGACATACCCATTAAAGCTCAATTCATTTGCATGGTTGGAAAGCATTAGCAGTTAGCATGACATGGCAATGAACACCATAACATGCCTTGTCTCTCATGACGTACTCTTCTGAGATTCCGCAGTACATTAATGCGGTGACTATCATTCTAAACTAAAAGTTCAGCTCTGAACCTCCTAATCAAGAGCTGTGCTGCTTCAGCTGCTTCATTATTTTTAATTAGCATAACTTGTCAATTTGCACAGAGGGTTGTATTGTAGGTGGTGGAGTAGATGACAGTAAAATGGTGTAAACTGTCTGAGACCTTACGGTTTCTCGTGCCTCTATCCTCTCTTTGTCACACATTGTGTTTTATGATGGAACATAATGACTTTGATTCAGAGAACAAGCATTCAAGAGAGAAAGTGATTGCATGGCAAGTGACACCCGGGTAAAATGTACCCTTGGTTCTAAAAATATCTTGCAAATTATCTTTCACAGTCTAAGAATGGAATCAGACAGTATCAGACGGTATATTCCTTAAACTCTTGGCCACTAGACATTTTTGTCACTGCACATTGACACATGGTGACATTATTACTGCTCTGCTTTTTAGGGAGGGAGGGGGGTACCAACTTTCAAATGAAATCAACTGGGTACCAACTGGGCTCCAATCCCAAAGGTCCAGCCCTTCATAGCTACTGTCACTTTGGCACATATTGTCCAGTGAAATATACAGCTACATGAATCCTGAAAAACAGATTAAGTGAGCATACCAACTGATCAGGTTTCTGAACATTGGTAAGTAGTTACACGGTAATAACGTATTAATTAGTGACAGAAGTACTTAGCTACATGAAATTACTCCTAAGGTAATTCAGCACTAACATCTGAGGAAATGCACCAGAGACAAACTTTATCTCTCCTCAGAACCCCCCAGTACAGTAAGAAGTTGTCACGAGAATTTTGTTCTCAATGTTCTAAAATGAACTTTTAATTAAAGTTGTATGCAATAGGCACAATGGAGAAGATGCTCATTTACAAAAAAAACTGCAAATCCGGATCGATTTTCCTTGGGTTTTCGCCTGCTATATCACTTCTGTTATACTCACATACATTATTTTAACACTTTTAGAAACTTCAGAGTGTTTCCTATCCAATAGTACTAATTATGTGCATATCCTATTTTCTGGGCCTGAGTGGCATGCATTTTACTTTGGGCACGCCAGACTCTCCAAAACCGTCACCTCGGGACCCGCTCCCTAAGAAGTTAACGGAAGCGACCCCCAGACCCTATCGGTCCAGTTCTGCTCTCTAACTCTGCGTGTGTTCCGCGGTGTTTGTATGTGTTCCTACCTTTTTGCAGTGGGTAACGTGGACCCAGGTTGCTCTTTCTGCTATTCTAATGGCAAAGGCTGTGACCAACAGAACCTGGTAGGGACCAGTGCTTCCAGTCTTTCCTTTTCAACGATTGAATCCACACCCAGTCATCTGGTTGGATTGAGTGAGTCACCTTTTTCTGTAATTCACCTGTGGGACACAAAATCTTTGACATGTGTGGTTAACAAACAATCTTCTCAGAGTATTCTCGGTATCTATCTCTGCCTGCTCTGATTCTCCTAACTCGGGCATTCGGTATATTTATCTATAATTGTTTAAACACCACTTCTTTCCCTCCCTTCGGGATAATTCAATAAAATCCATTTCCAATTGTTGGAATGGATATTCTGCCGGGGGGTATTCCCTTGTGGTGCTCTCAATCTGCCCTGGTAATTATTTTGTGTACAAATAACACAACGAGAACATTTTTTTTTTTTTTTTAAGTAGTTAGTTATACCATAGGCCACAAAGTGTTTCCTAATCTACTCCACCATCCCCCCGTTGACACATGGCTTTGCCTATGTGTCAAAATAGCCGCTTAATCACACTCAGCAGGAGATGTGATGCTATTCTTTCAAGCGTTATGCCTTTTGTGACAAACTCATTACTGAAAATTGACAATAGTATCTGAAATGACAACACTATCTCTGCTACTTTCACCATGATCTGCGTATGTGTAATGTTCAATTAAATCCCATATTGTGTAGAGTTAGTTGCTCTCCTTCTTCTATGAGCTATCTCCTGTAACAATATTCAGTCTCTGGGAATGATACTCCTCTATCATTACATCTAACCCATAACACACTATACTCCAAATGCTGCTTCTACATTTACAAACATACTAACACATTCTCAAATCAATCAGTCAACATACATCATTCCCTCCTCTGGAACAATGATCACCCTCATGTTCCACAAAACCTAAAAACATATTGACTTGAAAAGAGAAACAAAGTACATGTACAATAACGTCTTAGGGAGCGGCAGCAGAGGTGACGGTTTTGGAGGCGCCAAATTCAAAATCCAAAAGTTGAATTATTAAACATTCATCAATATACAAGTGTTGCATAGTCATCAAAAGCTCTGCTTCTTGGCAATATCACAGCGTTGTCAGATTTCAAAAAGGCTTTACGGCGAAAGCACTACATTTGATTGTTTGAGGGTAGCACCTCCAATATTTTGCCATTAGCATAAATTCATAAACCATCACGGTTCACACAAAACACATTTCACAGCAAAAACAAATCCCTTACCTTTTGAAGAACTTCTGCTGAGGGCTTCCCAAGTGTCCAACGAAGACAATCCATGGTTCTTTTGTTAGAAAAAGTCATTTATTATATCCATAAATCTCTGTTTGGTTGGTGCGTTATGTTCAGAAAATCCAACGTCGAATCGCCCATTGAAACGTGAAGAGAACGCGTTCAAATATACCTATAAACTTTTCCTAAACAAAACAAATACCAGTTAAAATGCATCCTTAGCTATCCTTTTATGAATATGAGTGATAATATTTCACTCGGATGGTCACCTAAACGTTATATAAGTAAAATAAAGTGGGGCGCGCAGCCAGCCTTGCGCACGAGAAAACTTGTTGACATCTGAGCTACCTTGGCCATTTCCTGTACCTATTCTTCCTGCTTCCTCCAATCTCTCTGAGGCTTTATATATAGACTGTTGACATCTAGTGGAAGCCATAGGTACTGAAATCTCTGAGCTGCTTGCCATAGAACTCAATAGAGAGACTGTCAAACAGAGCCAATGTGACAAAAAACAGTAAATCCGGATAGATTTGTCTCGGGTTTTCGCCTGCTATTTCTGTTCTGTTACACTCACAGACATAAGGTTAACACTTTTAGAAACTTCAGAGTGTATCCAATAGTACTAATTATGTGCATATTCCATTTTCTGGGCCTGAGTGGGAGACATTTTACTTTGGGCACGCCAGACTCTCCAAAACCGTCACCTCGGGAACCGCTCCCTAAAATACTAATTAGTATTCTTGGCGTGGGTGTAAGACAAGGCTGGCAGTGCTTTGCTCTCAGTCTGGCATAGTGGGCCTCCATTCTGGGGCAGATCCACTCAGTTTCCCTAGGTGGTGCAGCAATTAATCATACAGAGTGAAACTGGCAGGCATGCTCTTTATTTTCAATTCTTGTAGACAAACTGTTACTTTGGAGCGAAGATGTGAGGGAAAACTTAATGCGAGAATAAGGTAGATTGACATGTAGATTGACATTATGGAGGCAATGAATATCATGACACTAGGCGAGACCCAAATGCAGATACAGGAGGCAGATTGTTGGAGTTTAAGATGTTTAATAAATCCAAAGGGAATAGGCAAGAGAATGCTCGTGGACAGGCAAAAAGGTCAAAACCAGATCAGAGTCCAGGAGGTACAGAGTGGCAGACAGGCTCGTGGTCACGGCAGGCAGAATGGTCAGGCAAGCGGGCACAGAGTCCAGAACAGGCAAGGGTCAAACCCGGCAGGACTAGAAAAAGGAGAATAGCAAAGGCAGGAGTACGGGAAAAACCGCTGGTTGACTTGGAAACATACAAGACGAACTGGCACAGAGAGACAGGAAAAACAGGGATAAATACACTGGGGAAAACAAGTGACGCCTGGAGGGAGTGGAGACAATAACAAGGACAGGTGAAACAGATCAGGGCATGACACACCCGTTTCTTGGTACGTGTGAAAAGGTTAACTAAAAGGTTAACAGATCTATTTGGGCCCTGGTCAAAAGTAGTCCACTATATAGGGAATAGGGGAAAATTTCAGAAACACGAAGGGCACCCAGGGTCAACAAAAACAAATAAAAGAAAACAATCTTGCCACTGAGAAGTATATAACATGCCAAGATTGTTTCTGATTCCAACAAATTTTCTTAGAATCTTATTATACATGAATGGCATTCAGGAATCAATTCGATTCCATTATCACAGCAGGCCAGACCTTTCAGAAGAGATATTCCTGAAGTGGGGAGATGCATTAGTCAATAAGTGCAAATCGCAGTGGGGCCCTAAGGGGAGGTGAGTCAAAGACTAACAATGTGGCAGTCCACAGGAGATCTGCATGTGACCCCTCAAGGACATACTAACACGCTACTGGAGGTAACCGCTAGCCATATTGTCATGGCAACAGTCTATCTTTGGCTCTGTATATTATAGGTCTCCTTTGTCAACTTTAATGTAGCCTATATGCAGCACATCGGAAGCCAAAATACAACAATAAACGCTGTTATTGCCGAGTCTGGAAGAAAGTGGTGTTTCTGCAAAGTATCCATAATAAATATTCGTGTCATTCAACGTATGGGAATACGTTATTTTGTTGTTTTGTAGGCTTTGATTGTCACACCCTGATCTGTTTCACCTGTCCTCGTTGTCTCCACCCCCTCGAGGTGTCGCTTGTTTCCCCCAGTGTATTTATCCCTGTGTTTCCTGTCTCTCTGATAAACAGTTTTGTGGAATGCACTCGGAAATCTACCAAGTAGTATATTTTTCCATCTAATTGACACTGTTGCCCTCAATGGCCACATAGTTCACCGCCAACTAACAGGTGAGATAATTTCTTTGTAATTGGAAGTTCAGTTCACACACAAATTCATTATGCAATTATAGTGACAATATCTCACCCACCTACAGGCAAAGTCTACCTGTCTGGCACCTGGAGAAAGAAGCAGAGGAGGTTGACAAAGTACATGTGTTTAGTTTGCGACACACCTCTATGTGTTTCACCATGCTTTGGGGAGTACCATATGCTCAAGCACTATTGAGCACATCTGCAGCAATTACTGACTGACTGACCTGACAGGTGACTTGACTGGTGACCTGCCATGATACTGTGCATTTAGAGGTGGGGGGTGGAAATGCAGTTGTTGTTCAATCACTGCATGAATATGAAACGTGGGTTATGCGTATTCCGTTTCTTTTCCTCTAGTGAAACAAGTTTTTGTAGTTGTTTTTCAACCGCCCCCAATACAGTCCCTTACAAAAGTATTCACTCCCATTGGCGTTTTTCCTATTTTGTTGCATTACAACCTGTAATTTAAATGGATTTTTATTTGGATTTCATGTAATGGACAAACACAAATATTCCAAATTGGTGAAGTAAAATGAAGAAAAAAAATGGAAAAGTGATATGTGCATATGTATTCACCCCCTTTGCTATGAGCCCCTAAATAAGATCTGGTGCAACCAATTACCTTCAGAAGTCACATAATTAATTAAATAAAGTCCACCTGTGTGCAATCTAAGTGTCACATGAACTGTCACATGATCTCAGTATATATACACCTGTTCCTAAAGGCCCCAGAGTCTGCAACACCACTAAGCAAGGGGCACCACCAAGCAAGCGGCACCATGAAGACCAAGGAGCTCTCCAAACAGGTCAGGGACAAAGTTGTGGAGAAGTACAGATCAGGGTTGGGTTATAAAAAAAATATCAGAAACTTTGAACATCCCATGGAGCACCATTAAATCGATCATAAAAAAAATTAAAGAATATGGCACCACAACAAAGCCAAGAGAGGGCTGCCCACCAAAACTCACGGACCTGGCAAGGAGGGCATTAACCAACGAGAAAACAAAGAGACCAAAGATAACCCCGAAGGAGCTGCAAAGCTCCACAGCGGACATTTTTGTATCTGTCCATAGGACCACTTTAAGCTGTACACTCCACAGAGCTGGGCTTTACGGAAGAGTGGCCATTGCTTAAAGAAAGAAATAAGCTAACATGTTTGGTGTTCGTCAAAAGGCATGTGGGAGACATATGGAAGAAGGTACTCTTCCACTTATTCATCAGATGAGACAAAAATGTAGCTTTTTGGCCATCAAGGAAAATGTCTGGCACGAACCCAACACCTCTCATCACCCCGAGAACACCATGCCCACAGTGAAGCATGGTGGTGGCAGCGTCATGCTGTGGGGACGCTTTTCATCGGCAGGGACTGGGAAACTGGTCAGAATTGAAGGAATGATGGATGGCGCTAAATACAGGGAAACCTGTTTCAGTCTTCCAGAGATTTGAGACTGGGATGGAGGTTCACCTTCCAGCAGGACAATGACCCTAAGCATACTCCTAAAGCAACACTTGAGTGGTTTAAGGAGAAACATTTAAATGTCTTGGAATAGCCTAGTCAAAGCCCAGACCTCAAACCAATTGAGAATCTGTGGTATGACTTAAAGATTGCTGTACACCAGCAGGAACCCATCCAACTTGAAGGAGCTGGAGCAGTTTTGCCTTGAAGAATAGGTAAAAATCCCAGTGGCTAGATGTGCCAAGCTTATAGAGATGTATCCCAAAATACTTGCAGCTGTAATTGCTGCAAAAGGTGGCTCTACAAAGTATTGACTTTGGGGGGGGGTGAACTGTTATGCACTCTCAAGTTTTCCGTTTTTTTGTCTTATTTCTTGTTTGTTACACAATAAAAAATATTTTGCACCTTCAAAGTGGTAGGCATGTTGTGTAAATCAAATGATACAAACCCCCCAAAAATGTATTTTAATTCCAGGTTGTAAGACAACCAAATAGGAAAAATGCCAAGGGGGGTAAATATTTTCGCAAGGCACTGTACTTCAATAAAATAGATGAGTATTACATATTGGCCTGTATTTTCTTGCTGTGTTTTCATCCAGCAAAACTGTTAAGGAGTGTATGATAGCATACAAAATGTGTCCTCAATCTTCAGCTTGAAAGATGTTCAGTTCCAGTTATGTTAATGGCAAATAATGTTCAATACTGTTTGTTTGTGTAGTTTCTGAAAGTACTTCTCTGACACAATTAGCATTGTTTTACAGAGCTAATAGAAGAATCACAACACGACATATGGAAACTATTATAACGTAATAAGGCACTTACTTTGACAGAAAGGCACACATTTCCAAAGTTATTATCGTGTAGTAATGAAAACATTGAATGAGATGCGGGCACCAGACGGAAAATGTGAACACATGTGTGCAGGTCCTCTTCTGACTGGAGATGTGCAAATGTCTGCAGACGTGATCTGTTGAAACAATTGGGAAGTGCTTGGGGAAGTTTGTCCGGGTCAGTAATGCCTAAAAAAAAAAATTGTAGGCAAAAGTGAAATGGCCTACTTTTATGTGAATTAATGAGGAAGCGGAACACACCTCAATTGTTGTTAAAAAATAAAACTTGTTCGAAAATCATTTGAAATTGACAAGTTGAAACAGCCTATGAATAAAAACAGGCAGCGTGCCTTGGTTTGAGGGCAGCGCGGATTAACTGTCCAGTTTAAGCACATCACGTGCTTAAAAAACTCACACTGGTGCAACCGTTACAGGTATTTGGAACTCACATGTGAAAAGGTTAAGTATATTCATAACCAAATACTTATCCACTTTTGCTCAAGTAGTACATACTAGGTGACTTTCACTTTTACTTGAGTCATTTTCTATTACGGTATATTTACTTTTACTCAAGTATGACAATTTAACAATTTTCCCACCACTGCTCCCACTCTGAGATGCTGGTTTATACTGTTCCAGGAAACTAGTCCAACAAGTAAACACTGTTTTCCAGGATCCGTCTGTTCCTTTAAATTATCAATTTGTATTCTTGGCATGGGTGTAAGACAAGGCTGGCAGTGCTTTACTCTCAGTCTGGCATAGTGGGCCTCCATTCTGGGGGCATATCCACTCAGTTTCACTAGGTGGTGCAGCAATTAACTATACAGAGTGAAACTGGCAGCCTTGCTCTTAATTTTCAATCTTCTCTGTAGACAAACGGCTACTTTGGAGCGAAGATGTGAAGGAAAACTTAATGTGAATGAGGTAGATTGACATGTAGATTGACATTAGGGAGGCAATTAAAGCCTACTGTACAAAACAACAAAATAACGTATTGGAAAAAACTGGGCTGCATATAGGCTACATTCAAGTTGACAAATGAGACCTATAATATACAGAGCCAAAGTTAGACTGTTGCCGTGACAATCTGGCTGGTGGTTACCTCCAGTAGTGTTAGTGTGTTCTTGAGGGGTCACATGCAGATCTCCTGTGGACTGCCACATTGTTAGTCTTTGACTCACCTCCCCTTAGGGCCCCACTGTGATTTGCACTTATTGACTAATGTATCTCCCCACTTCAGGAATATCTCTTCTGAAAGATCTGACCAGCTGTGATAATGAAATCCAAATTATTCCTGTGCTCACAGACACAGAATACTGTTCATGTATTATAAGATTCTAAGAAGATTTGTTGAAATCGGAAACCAATCTTGGCATGTTATCTGCTTCTCAGTGGCAATATTGTTTTCTTTGATTTGTTCTTGTTGGCCCTGGGTGTCCTTTGTACCCTATTCCCTATATAGTGCACTACTTTTGAATGCATCTGGTCAAATTTAGTGCACTTCATAGAGAGTATTTTGGACACAGACCTTTAACTGAGAACACATTTGTATTTACAGCAACAACCTGGGGAATAGTTTCAGGGGAGAGGATGAAGACGAATGAGCCAATTGGAAGCTGGGGATGATTAGGTGGCCATGAGGGTATGAGGGTCAAATTGGGAATTTAGCCAGGACACCTGGGTAAACACCCCTACTCTTACAATAAGTGCCATGTTATCTTTAGTTACCACAGAGAGTCAGGGCACCCATTTATTGTCCCATCTGAAAGACGGCACATTACACAGGGCAATGTCACGAATCACTATCCGGGGCATTGGGATCTCCTTAGACCAGAGTAAAGAGTGCCTCCTACTGGCCTCTCAACACCACTTCCAGCAGCATATGGTCTCTCATAAGGGACCGACCAGGACCAACTATGCTAAGCTTCAGACTCAAGCCAGCAGTTTGAGTCTGTAGGCCTGAGGAGAAGCCTGGTTTAGAGTTGTGTGAGGTGAATGGTAAAATCTAAATGGTAAATCTAAATATTTTAAAACTAAGAGACAGAGACAGGCACTTCATCATTAGATAACCACTGTCGGGGGACTCATTAAATAAAGAGATAGAAAGCAAATGTTCCTCCCTCTTCCTAAAATAGTCCCAACGCAGTTCAGCCCGAATACTGTTCAGTCCCCAGTACCCATTCAGTTTGACTCCATAGTCAAGCCCTCTGTCTTATAGGATGTAGGCCTAATGGAGAGGGTATGAAGTTGACATTGAATAAAACAATGGAAGTGGTGGTCATATTGACAACATCATGTTGTTGAAGGATGATGATCTTGAAAATGATGCTTTCTATAAGTTCCTTGCACTTGTATGTTGCGGTTCAGAAATGTTGGACAAAATACTGTCCTTCCTATAGCACTTACCAAATTATTATTATTATATCACGTTGAATTAGATACACTGTATTCTTAAGAGCATTTTCTATTCCTCGCTGGAGAAAAAAATACTATGGGCCTTGTTCATTTATCAAACGAGATGCCAGAAAACAATCTCAAGAGCGTTTTCTCCCATCAAGGACAGAGTTATGGCATTTTCTTGTTTGATATCATCCCTAGTAAAATAAAAATTAAATAAAAGGTATTGCTGTTCTTTCGCCTTGCTAGGGGTCTGTGTCAGCGTGCTGTGTGAGAGTCTCCCCCTTAGAAAACAGTATTCAAGCAATACTCAATTGGTTTCGGAGATAAGGTCTCCTTCGTTCACAATGAGGTTAACTCAATATCTGATCTTGTTAGAGAGTTTTTTGGGGATAGAGAGGATCGACAGAATCTCAGAGTCCGGCCTCCTGTTTTTATCTTATGGACACCACCTTCTCTCTGATGGCTCGCCTTAAACCCCATAATCGGCATAGGAAAGGTTGCATTTGACATTCTGCTACGAATCAGATGAAAAGATTGAACAGCTTGCCAGCAACAGACTATAAAGACTAGGGCAAAACTGCACTGTCTGACTGTCTGCTTGCTCGGATGTTTAGAGTTTCTTCACACATCTTTCTGAACTACAGTAATTTGAGCTAGCCAAGTAGCCGTATAGACTACCATTGCTGTGGGGATTGCAATTCAGTCCTTCAGTTCAACCACTGTGTATTTTTAGCATTGTGTAAAATATGGTACATGTCAGTGGTCGCCCAAGGCCCTGGCAGGTCCCTTCTTGTGGAAGTTATTATGGAAATTGAAATTATTATTTCATCAAGCAGATTAAATGTTTTCAGGTTTTGTGGCCAGGGGCTTAATAAAAATCGATGCGGTGGATATTGAACCGTGGCCTCCCCTGAGAGAGCACAGAGGTCTGAGGATGCGTTAAATACCTGCACTGTGTTGATGACTGGATGTATCGGCTGTCTGTCTCTGTCTCCAGGTCTGGCATGGTAACCTTTAGAAATATACCAATTACACCAGACTCAATGCTTATGTACAGTATCACATGTGTAAAACACGTATAGGTGATTAGAAGCACCACTGGACATCATAATAATTGTGTTTAAATTGTTTTAAGTACCATAAAGTACCCATGGTTACCACCTAGTTTCCTAGTAAATACTAAGTAAATACCACTGGAAATAGTACCGTAAAATAAAGTGATACGAATAATTTATCAGAAGTCTGTTCTCGAGGTCTGTTTATTGAAGCAGTTTTGGGTCATCTTAAGTCTAACGATTATTAAATCAAATGTTATTGGTCACATACACATATTTAGCAGATGTTATTGCGGGTGTAGCGAAATGCTTAGTGTAGACTGTAGAGAGACCCCTATCCTTGCTCCACCCCACCCCTCCCTTCCTTTTTAAGAAACTTCTGATAGGGAAATTTGTATGTTTAAGTAATGACTAAATTATTTCCACACCTAAACTGTATAATTGTGTGAAATGTGTTAGAATCATAAGATGTGTTTGGCTTAGTTAGAATTGCAAAAAGGTTGTTGTCTTATTTTTGTATCTATGCAAACAGAATGTAAACTGTGAAACCAACAACAGGAAAACGGTTTCCCCACCCAGGGAGGGAGGGAAACGGTTAGAAAACTGTTTAGTAGTGATAAGCTGTAATATGTAAAACACAGCCACCTAAAGCGGGGTGCAGTTAAATTGTATGTACATATAAAAGACTGTGTTCCCATTGTGAATTTAGAACGTCCTCTGAATAAAACCTGACCATTGTAGCTGGGCCTCAGTCTGTTTTATTTCTCATCAAAGCTTTACAACCTTTGGGTTACAGACAGTATTTAATTAAAAGTTCCTTTTAGAACATTGAGAACAAAATTCTCGTGACAATTTGGTCCTTCGAGCCGGATCTCAATACCTATTTCTGTCATCCAAAGATAACACGCCGAATTCCGTGCACGGGCAGATGATTTATCCGTAATATCAAAGACCTGCCCCCTGGCATTGGGGAACTATTGCGGGCCGGTGTATATCTGAGGACGACAGAAACGGTGACGCGATCCAACCTATATTGCTTTTCCCAGTCTTCTAGAATAAGGTCAGTAGTCTTTATTCATTGATTTGGGGGTAGAATCTAACACTTGTATTAGATATTTAAAATGACTTGTAAAATTGTTGTTTGAAATACTGGTATCGGCGGAATTGAATACTGTCTAGATCTAGGAAGGAAGGACAGGTCCGCAAAGATCTAAGGTACTGTGCATGCCACAACTAAACTAGCTTAATAATTCAGAGACCTTTAGATGTAACAGGTCGATTTTTAGGGCTTAAAACCTCTCAGGGATCACTGGGGCGCTAGCACCCCACTCCCGACACTACCAGGTGAAATGCAAGGCGCCAAATTCAAAATCCAAAAGTTGAATTATTAAACATCCACCAATATACAAGTGTTCCATACTCATCAAAAGCTCTGTTTCTTGGCAATATCACAGCGTTGTCAGATTTCAAAAAGGCTTTACGGCGAAAGCACAACATTTGATTGTTTGAGGGTAGCACCTCACATACTTTTCCCATAGCCATGAATTCATTAGCCAGCGTGGCACACACATAACACATTTCACAGCAAAAACAAATCAATTACCTGTTGAAGAACTTCTGCTGAGGTCTTCCTAAGTGTNGAAGACAATCCATGGTTCTTTTGTTAGAAAAAGTCATGTATTTTATCCATAAATCTCCATTTGGTTCGCGCATTATAATCAGAAACTACAGCGTCCACACCTCCATTGAAACGTGACTAGAACTCGTTCAACTTATACCTATAAACTTGTCCAAGAACAATCAAACATCATTTTAAATGTATCCTTAGGAACACTTTTACGTATATTTACTATAATAAATCAACCGGAATATAAACTGAGCTCTAAAGACGGTAAAAAACACAGTGCGTGCTTGGCGAGAGTGCGCGCCCAGTCCTATAGAGTTCCAAAGAGACACTTCCTTATTTCCTCTTCTTCTCTGCTCTATTTCATCTGAACAGAATCAAATCACTTTCTCGAGACTGTTGACATCCAGAGGAAGCGATAGGTATTGCATTCATATGCCCTTATATGGGCATTTTCATGAGGGAGGGGTTCCAAATGAGGCACTCTGTGAAAACCACTTTTTCCAGGACAGAAATTCCTTGGGGTTTTGCCTGCCATATCCGTTCTGTTTTACTCACAGACAAATGGTGAACAGTTTTGCAAAATTCAGAGTGTTTCCTATCCAATGGTACCAAATATGTGCATATCCTATTTTCTGGGCCTGAATGGGAGGCATTTTACTTTGGGCACGCCAGGCTCTCCAAAATGGTCAAGTTGTGCACTGATCCCCTAGAGGTTAATAATTCAGAGACCCAACAGGTTCATTATTAAGGAGGGATATAAAATAGGTGTCGTGAGAAAGGATGGTTGTTCTATGTTTCCAAAACTATTTGAATTATATTAAAATTACTTATAAAAGTTAATATGGGATTTAAAATAGGTAGTGTGAGAAATAACGGTTGTTTAACAGGTTTGAAACCAGGGTCGTCATAAACCTCTGGGTTACTGGTTGGATGATTTATATGACTCAATATTATATTTAGTCATAAGTTTGCTCAAGAGTCACACACCTAATAATAAGCTCTACATAGGATAGGGGTTATAGAATAATTAAGTGAGTTTTTAAATGTGTTAAAATAATCACAGATCCGAATCAAGAGTCGCGCCTAATAATAAAGTCCAACGGAATAAAAATAGCATGTGTGAGAAATAAAATATAAGTCAAGAGTCATAAACAACTGTAGATTTGCCGTGACTATCCGTCTCATGAAACTGGAGCTTTACGACCTCCGGGTTACCGATAGTGTTAACCAATAATCATTCAAAGTTGTATATGTGTGAGACCTAGTATTTGCTCAAAAGTCACATCTAATAATAACATTCCAAAAGAAGGAGAAGAATTGTATACTTATGGGCATACTTATGAACATACAGATATAAGCCACCACGGCATTAAAATCCAAGTGGGTTGAGATACATCTGAGATATATTTGTACTATCAACATGGAAGGTAAATCCTCAAAAGAGGTTCCCGAACTTACGGGAGATGAGAGATATATGGAGTCTAAGGATAAAAGAAATGTATATTACGGCCCAAGGTGGAGAAAGAAGTATGGATTTGAGGGGCGTTTAGACGTAGACAAATTAGAGACCATGATAAAACAGATCCACAAGGTCTGTGGAGATAGAGTAGGAGGACAGCAAGTGGAAGGGCTTGATACAGCTAGGGTATGGCTCTATGAAGCCCGAAAAAGAGTGGAAGGAATAGAAAAGAAAAAGGCAAGTGGACGAAAAGATAAAAAGGAAGTCGATAAGAAGGTAGAGCCAAGTCAGACATGGACAGTACAGGTTGGATTGCCAGTTCCCTCGGCACCCCCGACAGAGAAAAGAAAGGGAGAGAATTCCGGGAACAAAGGTTCCACCGGTGTAGGTGAGAAAGGAAAGAGGATGTGTTTTAATTGTCAGAAGACAGGGCACTTCGTGAGGGAGTGCACAGCCCCCTGCTATCATTGTGGGAGAAAGGGACACAATCATCGCAATTGCAAAAAGAAAGGAAAGGGAAAGAATGAGAAACTCAGCCCAGAAAGGAGAGAAGGCTAAGCGCCTACCGCCAGACTCTGAGGAAGAGGAGGAAGATGAGTCCTGACTAGGTTCGGGACAGACAGGAGAGGAGAACGAGCTAAGTACTGAATGTGAGGTATTTGAGTTAGCTCAAATATCACTAAGTTCTTCATCTGAAAAATGTACTACATTTGCGACAGGAAAAAGTATTATATTTAGAAATGGTTAACAGAAATAATCTACAGCTATTAAATGTGTTGATTGTCCATAAGTATGTTTAATATAATGAATGGGGGTAGAAATGTATAACTAAAGCATGGAAAGGCCTGGCCATTTCTGTTTGATTTTAGCATATGGTTTAAAGGAAGGGGAATACCTGGTCTTAGATCAGCATTGTGCTGAGTTTCATTTTGAATGTGTGACCTTGATTACATCAGACTTATAGTGTTATGGTCTGCTTTAGCTGTAAATAGTGGGCACCAACTGAACTTAGAGCACTTTGTGATGACAACAATGTCAGACGGATGACAACAATGTCTAACACAGAATATGGTTGGCTTATGAAATGTGACAATACGTTTTTTTTAAGAAGTTTGACCTATCTTTGAATATCTCTGTAAATTTCCCCATGTTGTCACTACGTTTTCCATCTCTCTGTCAATACCCCATAAAGTATCCACCACCAACACCCCATACAATATCCACCATCAATATCCCATACAGTATCCAACATCAATACCCCATACAGTATCCACCATCAATACCCCACACAGTATCTAACATCAATGCCATACAGTATCCACCATCAATACCCCAGACAGTATCTATCATGAATACGCCAGACACTTACACTTCATAACAGCAAAGTAAACAACCATTTCAACAGGTAAAAATATCCTTATGAATATATCAGGTAAACAATCGTTTGGTAACTATTTTGAGGAAATTTGAGGAAAATATTCCAGAGATGAGCCAATATGCCCATGAGTCCACTTACCGCACACACGCATGCACGCACACACACACACACACACACACACACACACACACACACACACACACACACACACACACCCACTCTCTCCCCCCGACCCCCCATTCCTTCCTCAAATTCCTCCCATATGATAAGAGAGAGGGTGGCAGCGGTGGTGAGATGTGAGAGGAAAAACCTTCTTCTGAGCAGTCTCCCTGCTTCAATTAATGAAGAGATCACATTATATATTTATATACATTTATATTATATATTTATGTCCCAGTCATTAGGATTCTGCCCCTAGGGGCCGACATCCTCCTGCTGTTGCCAGCGTTCCCCAGGGAGCGTTCATTTTGTTTGGTCTAGATAACAAAGGGAGAAAGATTTAAAGCTACCAAACCAGCCTTTTTTTCCTAAAAGCCTGCGTGCAATTTGTATTTCTGGGGTTTGTATCTGTAAACATGGGGAATGAATGCTTGAGGAAAGTTGTTTATAGGTTTAATTAAATGACAGGGATAAGAAAAGAAAAGCTACAGGCAAAAGCATTATTCCATGTATTAAGAGGTTGGTTATTGTTGGCTATTGTTTCAAAGGAACAATGGTTTAATGTTGTGTGTGTGTGTGTTTAATAACAAAAAATGACCAGATGGTCATTACAATAATTATTGACATATCATTAATGTAACATTGGGCAAGTCCATTCATACGCCCTTGCCCAACACCCGTATGCATTTACATCATACAGCATAAGCCTTGCCCTACTGTTGATATTGCCAGTTTGAAGACCATAGGCCTTTAAGTTAGGCTTTTTACATCACAGCATCAACCAATTCAAACTGCCAACTAAAACACATGAATCAGCCCACTGATTCAGAAAGAGGTGAACTTTTCACACTGTGACTGCATCCCCAATGGCACCCTATTCCATAGTGAACTATTTTTGCAGCCTGTGTGTATATGACTTCTCTGGTAGATAAATGAAATATACGGCACATTATAAAATCAAGAATGAAGACAGTGAAAATCATCTAAAATGACATCCAGAATATACACAATCCATGCATTTTCATTCCACTCAAACACTTCTTACTTCCAGCATTATTCCATAACTCCCTGGTAAAAACAAGAACACTGTTCTCTCCCCACTGGCCATTAGCCAGGTGTTGCGGACCATGTGACCTAGGTCAGCACTGTGCTGCCTGAGAACCATGGCTCTACAGTGTAGGAGATGAAAACAGGGCACTGGTGAGAGAGGGAAGACTACAGTCTGAATCAGTGGTTCAAATGACACGAATAGAACGTCTATGTGGTTTAAACTGCATTAGTGTCTGATAGGTGTTTTGAACAAATCACAGAATGTCTTTCCATGTATGATTATAATACCATGGTGCACTATCTAGATCAATGTTGTCCCATTCTGGCCATGGGGACACACAGACTATTATTTCAGCCCTGCACTACCACCTGATTCAACTTTACAAGGGTTCGATCATTAGTGCAATCAGGTGTGTTAGTCCTGCACATACTGTGGGCCCCAAGGACCAAGATTATATATCAGTGAGACAGATTGAAACCTTACAGAATGTAAGAGCTACTGTAATATCATCCTGTATCCAATATGTTAAATGTGGACCAGTACAGTTTCCAACAGAAGTGAAAAGCCACATTGCCAACGCTGTAACTGTACTGTAGGCAGCAGCAGCAGGTACATGAAAGGAGATGAGAGGAGTTTATCATCTTCAACCTCCCACGCTACTTCCCACAGGACACTCCTACTCCCTCCCTCTCTCCCTCCTTCATAAATACAGTTTAAGAAGTTCTGAGTGCCAAACGTCATGTACTGCTATGGCATCAAAAAAAAGGGAACATCAGTGGATCGAGTATATCACCGTAATGCCAGTTTTTCCCCACGTTGGCTGGATAACATGAAACTGTAGCATCATACCGTCAGCTATTGTTGGGAAGGGTCCTGTACGTAAGCATTTCACTGTTAGTCTACACCTGTTGTTTACAAAGCATGTGATAAATAACATTTGATTTGATTTGATCCCCCATTGGCTGCGTTTAGACAGGCAGCCCAATTCTGATAATTTTTCACAAATTGGTCAGAGATCAGCTCTGAAAAATATCTGATGTGAAAAGATCTGATGTGATTGGTCAGATGACCAAAATCAGAATTGTGCTGCCTGTGCAAACGCAGCCATTGAGGAGTGTTTCTAATGTGATCTGACTTTCTCTTTCTACCCTTCTCTGCCC
>QNTS01000252.1:290672-302784 GCA_003317085.1 Hucho hucho | reverse complement strand
TTAAATAAGCATTTGATAGAAAATAAGATAGTTCTCGCTTTTTCGGTTAAACTGGCTTGACTATAAATGTTTGCTAGTTAGCCTTCTGTATCAGCTTTGTTTATCTTGAACTGTGTTCATCTTTGTGGTAATAAAACATAAAACCCCTGAATTCTTTCCCAATCTATTCCGTAAAAACTAGAATACATCTATCTCTATGTAGTCCTACAGTAGGCCTACAACGGCATCATAACGCCTAGGACTGGCACGCTAATTGTATAATGTGTAACTGCAGATTATTGATAAGGACTGTCATGAAAATGAAATAACTGTACTAACCGTTTTAATATAAATGAAAGTTACCCCCAAGACATGCTCGGGCGGCAGGTAGCCTAGTGGTTAGAGCGTTGGGCCAGTAACCGTAAAGGTTGCTAGATCGAATCCCTGAGCTGACAAGGTAAGAATCTGTCGTTCTGCCCCTGAACAAGCAGTTAACACACTGTTCCTAGACTGTCATTGTAAATAACAATTTGATCTTAAATGACTTGCTTGGTTAAAAATTGATAAATAAATGCCAACCTCTCACCATTACAATAACATGGGATGTTAGCATGTCTTGAGGGTATGATCTTTGAGCCTCTGTAACTTTCTCACTCAACATTATTCATGATTCATTCAGGATTATTTGTATTCATGGTAGCAACATTAATGTTGAGTTGATGAGTAACTGGAGAGACAAGGACTAGTTGCCCCACCGCAGGATGGCACAGAGAGGGGTGCGAGCAAGGGGAAATGAAAAAATGATCTTTAAGGCCCACCAGAGTACTCACTCCAACGAACAAGCTAGGTCTCTTAACTTCTTAGGAAGCGGCTCCCGGGGTGCCCAAAATAAAATGCCTCCCACTCAGGCCCAGAAAACAGGATATGCACATAATTAGTACTATTGGATAGGAAACACTCTGAAGTTTCTAAAATTGTTAACATAATGTCTGTGAGTATAACAGAACAGATATAGCAGGCAAAAACCCAAGGAATTTCTGTCCTGGAAAAAGTGTTTTTGACACATTGCCTCATTTTGAACCCCTCCCTATTGAAAACAGCCATTTCTGGGAGTAAGATTGCAGTACCTATTGCTTCCACTGGATGTCAACAGTCTCTAGACAGTATTTGGTGATGTTATAGTTGCTCTGGATGGTAATAGAAGAAGAATTTCGAACTGGTCATCGGATGTAAACAGAAGAGGATGCACGTTCACGGGCTTGCGCGCGCTGTGGTTTTTTCCTTTCCTATCGTCCAGTTTATAATCCGGTTGAAATATTATAGTAAATATACATAAAGTGTTCCTAAGGATACATTGTCAATGATGTTTGATTGTTCTTGGACAAGTGTATAGGTATAGGTTGAACGCATTCTCTTCACGGTTCAATGGGCGAGTGGACACTGTATTTTATGATCATAACGCACCAACCAAACTGAGGTTTATGGATATAATAACAAAAAAAACATTGGATGTCTTCGTTGGACACTTGGGAAGCCCTCAGCAGAAGTTCTTCAAAAGGTAAGGGATTTGTTTTCGCTGTGAAATGTGTTTTGTGTGAACCGCGATGGTTTATGAATTTATGCTAATATAAAATATTGGAGGTGCTACCCTAAAACAATCAAATGTTGTGCTTTCGCCGTAAAGCGTTTTTGAAATCTGACAATGCTGTGATATTGCCAAGAAGCAGAGCTTTTGATGACTATGCAACACTTGTATATTGATGAATGTTTAACTTCTTTGCGAGCAGCGCACGAGGTGACCGTTTTGGAGAGCCTGGCATGCCCAAAGTAAAATGCCTCCCATTCAGGCCCGGAAAATAGGATATGCACATATTTAGTACCTTTGGATAGGAAGCACTCTGAATTTTCTAAAAGTGTTAACATTTTGTCTGTGAGTATAAGAGAACGGATATGGCAGGCAAAAACCCGAGGAATTTCTGTCCTGGAAAAAGTGGTTTTGACAGATTGCCTCATTTAGAACCCCTTCCTTATGAAAATGCCCATATAAGGGCATATGAATGCAGTACCTATCGCTTCCTCTGGATGTCAACAGTCTCGAGAAAGTGTTCTGATTCTTTTTAGATGCTTTTAGAGCAGAGAAGAAGACGAATAAGGAAGTGTCCACACAGATGTCAATACAAGTAAATGCGCGCTCCAGCCTGGCGCGTTCTTTGTTTTTTTCCGTTCTTATCGCCCAGTTTATATTCCGGTTGAAATATTATACTATTTATACATAAAACTGTTCCTAAGGATACATTTACAATTATGTTTGATTGTTCTTGGACAAGTTTATAGGTATAAGTTGAACGAGTTCTCTTCACGTTTCAATGGACGAGTGGAGGCTATTTTCTCATTATAACACGCCAACCAAACGGAGATTTATGGATATAATACATTACTTTTTCTAACAAAAGAACCATGGATTGTCTTCGTTGGACACTTGGGAAGCCCTCAGCAGAAGTTCTTCAAAAGGTAATTGATTTGTTTTTGCTGTGAAATGTGTTTTCTGTGAACCGTGAAAGCTTATGAATTCATGGTAATGGGAAAAATATGTTAGGTGCTACCCTCAAACAATCAAATGTGGTGCTTTCGCCGTAAAGCCTTTTTGAAATCTGACAACGCTGTGATATTGCCAAGAAGCAGAGATTTTGATGACTATGAAACACTTGTATATTGATGCATGTTTAATAATTCAACTTTTGGATTTTGAATTTGGCGCCTTGCATTTCACCTGGTAGTGTCGGGAGTGGAGCGCCCCACCGCTCCCTAAGAAGTTAATAATTCAACTTTTGGATTTTGAATTTGGCGCCTTGCATTTCACCGGGTAGCACCCCACCACTCCGTAAGTAGTTAAGTAATGCTTTTTTTCTCATGAAGGTAGGGGTCAAAATGATTGCCCCCCCAAAGATTCTTACTAATAAAGTAGTCAAAAGTGTTGTATTTTGTCATGCCCTCATTTGTTTCACCTGTCCTTGTCCACCCCCCTCCAGGTGTCGCCCATCTTCCCCACTTATCCCCTGGGTATTTATTCCTGTGTTTTCTGTCTGTCTGTGCCAGCTCGTCTTGTTTATTCAAGTCAACCAGCATTTTCTCAGCTCATGTTTTTTCCCAGTCTCTCTTTTCTAGTCCTCCTGGTTTTGACCCTTGCCTGTCCTGACTCTGAGCCCGCCTGCCTGACCACTCTGCCTGCTCCTGAGCCTGCCTGCTGACCTGTACCTTTGCAGCTACTCTGGATTATCTACCCCTGCCTGCCTTGAGTTGTCGTTTGCCTGCCCCTGTTGTTGCAATAAACATTGTTACTTCATCACATTCTGTACTTCGGTCTTACCTGAAACCTGATAGTACGAACTGGCCATGAGTGACCCAGCAGACTTGAACCAGCTCCACAATGCCGTCTCCTCCCAAGGAGCCATCATTAGTAGACACGAGGAGTTGCTTTGCGGTTTGATGGAAGGGTTCCAGGACGTGGCCGAACGTCACAACCTAGCATTGGACGCATTGAGGGAGCAATTCCGTGGGTTGCCTACCAGGCAGCCTACCACGACGGTAACCTCCCAGCCCCTCAGTAATCCGGCTGGTAGCAGCGCCGTCACCCCGGTTTCCCGGGAACCCCGCTTAACTCACCGGGGCGCTACGATGGAGATTCCAGAACCTGCGCGGCCTTTCTGTCCCAGTGCTCCCTCGTTTTCAAGCTGCAGCCTTCTTCGTTCCCCTTGGACCGCTCGAAGATAGCGTACATTATTACGCTGATGTTATGCCGCCACGGCTGTGTGGGAGCAACAATATGCCGTCTGCCTCAGTCTGGAGGTTTTCGAGGCTCTGGTGTCCAGGAGAGAGGCTGCCCGGAAGTTACTCCAGCTTCGTCAGGACACCCTCAGTGTGGCAGACTATGCAGTGGAGTTCTGCACGCTAGCAGCGGAAGGTACCTGGAACCCGGAAGCGCTGTTTGACACGTTCCTGCACGGATTATCGGAGGAGGTAAAGGATGAGCTGGCAACCCGAGAACTACCGATGGATCTCGAATCACTCATCGCTTTAACCATCCGGATCGATGGTTGGCTACGGGAAGGTAAGAGGGAGAAGAGGTTCGATTGTGGTCCCAATCGCTCACTCAGGGATCCCACTCCGGAAGTCCCCGGCGTCTACGTCCCCGAGAGGATCCGAGCTTACCCGAGTCCCTCCAAGAGCCTGCCGATTCACCTCTTCCCTAGCCGATGCAGCTCGGCATTGCTAGATTCTCTCCAGCCGAACGCGTATGCAGGCTTGAGACCCAGAGTTGTCTGTATTGCGGTACTGCCGGTCAGTATGTGTGTACCTGTCCCTTTAACTACTTACGGAGTGGTGGGGGTTTTATGTTTTATTACCACAAAGATGAATACAGTTAACTAGCAAACATTTATAGTCAAGCCAGTTTAACCGAAAAAGCGAGAACTATCTTATTTTCTATCAAATGCTTATTTAAACAATATCAAATTCTTTGATTAATTGCATTAGTATAAATATATATATTTTTTAAATTGCATACAATATAGCTCAGCATTTTAATAATTTATTTTATACAGTCATTATTTCTCATGTTCATTAAGGGGGTCAATAATTTCAGACCCCATTGTATATATGTTTTTTTTTATAACGGTGAGCACGTTCATTTAACTGACTAATAACCTTCACAAAAAAATCCATGACCATCACAGCCCTAACACCCACTATGTAGCATCATGTCTACACTGTGGTGCTCCAAAACCCCCTCTACATGTCAGTGAATGGTTTGAACCGGACCTGTCTGACATCACAAAAGCTCTTTGGTGCCCATCACTCTGAGCTCGGGGAGGGGGGTGACGGTGTGTCAACGTGGCCTTTGAACCTGTCGTTGACAACTTCAGGCCCCACTCAAGTTTCAGCGATAGAGGCTCATACATCTTATTAAAATTGCAGCTGGCATGGCGATGACATGAAATATGATATTTATTTACACCCAGGGAGGAAGATATTTGAATGCCTTTCCTGTTGAGGTATTGGCACTGGAGTAATAAGAAATGGTAGATAGACGGTTTAACCTCTTTCTTCTTATAGGTTAACCTCTTAAGGAGCAGCAAGGTGCGCTGGGGCGCTAGCGCCCCACTCCCGACACTACCAGGTGAAATGCAAGGCGCCAAATCCAAAATCCAAAAGTTGAATTATTAAACATGCATCAATATACAAGTGTTTCATAGTCATCAAAAGCTCTGCTTCTTGGCAATATCACAGCGTTGTCAGATTTCAAAAAGGCTTTACGGCGAAAGCACCACATTTGATTGTTTGAGGGTAGCACCTAACATATTTTTCGGTAATGGTACTTAAGTAATCGGAAGTGCCAAGTGTGTTTTGTGTAAAGTGTCGCTTTTGTTTAGTTAATGGACAACTTCTTGAAGACGACTACCGAAGGGTTCACAGGTTGCTTCTGTTAGGTACCAAGAAAACAATCTTTTTCATTACATAATATAGGTATTTAGAGGCAAACCAAGCACGCAATATTAGTCTTTGATGTCGGAGCACTCGTCCATTGAAACGTGAAGAGAACTCGTTCAACTTATACCTATAAACTTGTCCAAGAACAATCAAACATCATTTTAAATGTATCCTTAGGAACACTTTTATGACATCTCTGGGGACACTTCCTGATTCGTCTTCTTCTCTGCTCTAAAAGCATCTAAAAAAAATCTGAACAGTGTCTCGAGACTGTTGACATCCAGAGGAAGCGATAGGTACTGTATTCATATGCCCTTATAAGGGCATTTTCATAAGGGAGGGGTTCCAAATGAGCAATGTGTCAAAACCACTTTTTCCAGGACAGAAATTCCTCTGGGTTTCGCCTGCCATATCCGTTCTGTTTTACTCACAGACAAATGGTTAACACTTTTAGAAAGTTCAGAGTGTTTCCTATCCAATGGTACTAAATATGTGCATATCCTATTTTCTGGGCCTGAATGGGAGGCATTTTACTTTGGGCATGCCAGGCTCTCCAAAACGGTCACCTCATGCGCTGCTCCCTAAGAAGTTAATCTTGAGTTGTTGACAGCACCAGAATAGTTTTGGATGTCTTCGTTGGACACTTGGGAAGCCCTCAGCAGAACTTCTTCGAAAGGTAAGTGATATTTTTAGTTCTTATATGGGTTTTGTGTGACCCACGCTGGATTTGAATTCATGCTAATGTGGAAAATATGTGGGGTGCTATCCTCAAACAATCAAATGTTGTGCTTTCGCCGTAAAGCCTTTTTGAAATCTGACAATGCTGTGATATTGCCAAGAAGAAGAGCTTTTGATGACTATGCAACACTTGTATATTGATGAATGTTTAATAATTCAACTTTTGGATTTTGAATTTGGCGCCTTACATTTCACCGGGTAGTGTCTAGCGCGCCACTACTCCCTAAGTAGTTAATGTTATTTTCAATAGTCACACAACACCCCATAGTGATAAAGCAACAACAGGTTTTTGGAAAAAATAAATATCACATTTGCATAAGTATTCAGGCCATTTATTCAGTACTTTGTTGAAGCAACTTTGGTAGCAATTACAGCCTCGAGTCTTCTTGGGTGTGATGCTACAAGCTTGGCACACCTGTATTTGGGGAGTTTCTCCCATTCTTCTCTGCAGATCCTCTCAAGCTCTGTCAGGTTGGATGGGGTGAGTTGCTGCACAGCTATTCTCAGGTCTCTCCAGAGATATTCAATCAGGTTCGGGCTCTGGCTGGGCCACTCAAGGATGCTGCCACCACCATGCTTCACCGTAGGGATGGTACAAGGTTTTCTCCAGACGTGACGCTTGGCATTCAGGCCAAAGAGTTGAATCTTTGATTCATCAGACCAGAGAATCTTGTTTCTCATGTTCTGAGAGTCTTTAGGTGCCTTTTGGCAAATTCCAAGCGGGCCGTCATGTGCCTTTTACTTTCACATGCCTTGGGCTCCCGAGTGACGCAGTGGTCTAAGACCCTGCATCTCAGTGCAAGAGGCGTCACTGCAGTACCTGGTTCAAATATAGGCTGCATCACATCTGCCTGTGATTGGGAGTCCCATTGCTTAATGATGAGTTTGGAGGGTACTATTATGGTGAATGCTGAGCTGAAGTCAATGAACAACATTCTTACATAGGTATTCCTCTTGACCAGATGGGATAGGGCAGTGTGCAGTGTGATGGCGATTGCAACGTCTGTAGACCTATTGGTGCGGTAAGCAAATTGAAGTGGGTCTAGGGTGGAGGTGATATGATCCTTGACTAGTCTCTCAAAGCATTTGAGTGCTACAGGGCGATAGTCATTTAGTTCAGTTACCTTTGCTTTCTTGGGAACAGGAACAACGGTGGCCATCTAGAAGCATGTGGGGACAGCAGACAGGGATAGGGATTGATTGAATATGTTTGTAACACCAGCCAGCTGGTCTGCGCATGCTCTGAGGACATGGCTAGGGATGCCGTCTGGGCCGGCAGCCTTGCGAGGCTTAACACGTTTAAATGTCCTACTCACGTCGGCCACGGAGAAGGAGAGCCCACAGTCCTTGGTAGCGGGCAGCGTCGGTGGCACTGTATTATCCTCAAAGCGGGGAAAGAAGGTGTTTAGTTTGTCTGGAAGCAAGACGTCGATGTCTGCCACGGGGCTGGTTTTCTGTTTGTAATCCGTGATCGTTTATAGAGCCTGCCACATTAGTCTCATGTTTGAGCCATTGAATTGCAACTCAATTTTGTCTCTATACTGACACTTTGCCTTACGGAGGGAATAACTACATTGTTTGTATTCAGCCATATTCCCAGTCGCCTTGCCATGATTAAACGCGGTGGAACGTGCTTTCAATTTAGCGCGAAGGCTGCCATACCTCCACGGTTTCTGGTTAGGGAGGGTTTTAATAGTCACAGCAGGTACAAAGTCTACTATACACTTCCTTATCAACTCACTCACCGAGTCAGCGTATACATTGCCTTGCAAAAGTATTCATCCCCCTTCGTGTTTTTCCTATTTTGTGCATAACAACCTGTAATTAAAAAATATATATATTTGCATTTCATGTAATGGACATACACAAAACAGTCCAAATTGGTGAAGTGAAATAAAAAAAATACTTGGTGGGTGCATATGTATTCACCCCCTTCGCTATGAAGCCCCTAAATAAGATCTGGTGGAACCAATTACCTTCAGAAGTCACATGATTCATGAAATAAAGTCCACCTGTGTGCAATTTAAGTGTCACATGATCTCAGTATATATACACCTGTTCTGAAAGGCCCCAGAGTCTGAAACACCACTAAGCAAGGGGCACCACCAAGCAAGCGGCACCATGAAGACCAAGGAGCTCTCCAAACAGGTCAGGGACAAAGTTCTGGAGAAGTACAGATCAGGGTTGGGTTATAAAAAAATATCAGACTACTTTGAACATCCCACGGAGCACCATTAAATCCATGATTAAAAAATTGAAAGAATATGGCACCACAACAAACCTGCCAAGAGAGGGCCGCCCACCAAAACTCACAGACCAGGCAAGGAGGGCATTAATCAGAGAGGCAATACCAATACCCTGAAGGAGCTGCAAAGCTCCACAGCGGAGATTCGAGTATCTGACCATAGGACCACTTTAAACCGTACACTTCACAGAATTGGGCTTTACAGCAGATTGGCCAGAAAAAAGCCATTGCTTAAAATAAAAATAAGCTAACATGTTTGGTGTTCGCCAAAAGGCATATGGGAGACTCACCAAACATATGGAAGGAGGTACTCTGGTCAGATGAGACTTGTCCGTTAAAATAACATCAAATTGATCAGAAATACAGTGTAGACAATGTTAATGTTGTAAATGAGTATTGTAGCTGGAAACGGCAGATTTTTTATGGAATGTCTGCATAGGCGTACAGAGGCCCATTATCAGCAACCATCACTCCTGTGTTCCAATGGCACGTTGTGTTAGCTAATCCAAATGTATTATTTTAAAAGACAAATTAATCATTAGAAAATCCTTTTGCAATTATGTTAGCACAGCTGAAAACTCTTGTTCTGATTAAAGAAGCAATAAAACTGGCCTTCTTTAGAATAGTTGAGTATCTGGAGCATCATTATTTGTGGGTTCGATTACAGGCTCAAAATGGCAAGAAACAAAGCACTTTCTTCTGAAACTCGTCAGTCTATTCTTGTTCTGAGAAATGAAGGCTATTCCATGCGAGAAATTGCCAAGAAACTGAAGATCGTGTACAACGGTGTGTACTACTCCCTTCACAGAACAGCGCAAACTGGCTCTAACCATTATAGAAAGAGGAGTGGGAGGCCCCGGTGCACAAATGAGCAAGAGGGAAAGTACATCAGAGTGTCTAGTTCGAGAAACATACGCCTCACAAGTCCTCAACTGGCAGCTTCATTAAATAGTATACGCAAAACACCAGTCTCAACGTCAACAGGAAGAGGCGACTCCGGGATGCTGGCCTTCTAGGCAGAGTTGCAAAGAAAAAGCCATATCTCAGACTGGCCAATAAAAATAAAAGATTATGATTAGCAAAAGAACACAGACACTGTTCAGAGGAACTCTCAGCAGAAAAAGGAGACACTATTTATAATTTGTGTGTTTTATGTAACCAACTTACTGTCAGTGTAGTGGCATTACACAACAATGTATTTACTGTGCAGGGGAATCCCTGAACACACTAGGACCTTAGCTATCGTCTCACATTTGGAGACGTAATGAGTTTATGTACAGTGAGGTCCAAAAGTATTTGGAAACATAGTAAAACATTTATTGTTTTTTTGTCTCTGTACTCCAGCACTTTGGATTTGAAATTATACAATGTTACACAAAGGCATTCAGAAACATATTAAGTATGTTACCCCTGTTGTTTGAGGCTTAAAATAGCATTGCCTGGATCCCTAGCAGACAATTGTACTCTTACCACTAGCTAGCTATACCCCAGTGGGGATAAGACACATAGGCTTTAGTTGCAGACAACAGATGTTGTGTGGCTTTTATTTGTACTGCCCTGAAGTGGTAGCTACAGACAATACCTGCAGACTTCAGTATATCCTTATTTACTGTTATACAGGTATCAAGAGTATCAGAGTTTGAACACAGGATAACAATTAAATAAAGCAGACTGTTACAACCATTCCAAAGGGAGGGTGATAAAATGGATATAGTAGAGACATAAAGAGAGGGAAACAATACAAGCTATGGTGAGAGAGAGAGAGAGAGAGAGAGAGAGAGAGAGAGAGAGAGAAGTGAGATTTACTTGACATTTTGCAGGATGAAATCTCTTGAGATGCACGATTTAGTTTTCAAGTGTCCAAAAAAACTAAACAAAAAAGCAATTCTTAGATAGATAGATGTATGTAGGGCCCAGACTTTTACCGCAGGTGCTGAGTACAGGCTATTACAAGGGCCCAGAGTATGGTCTGGTCGGGTCATGTGTTCAGGGATAAACTTAACTACTTAGGGAGCAGTGGAGCAGAAGCACTGAGTTAAAGTCAGGTGTGTTAACAGAGGCCCTGAAATAGAGTCAGGTTTGTTAAGGCCCTTTTCATGTATACAGTGTCGAAAGTTTTACATCAGGCCCTAAGTGTTGGCTATAGCAAGGGCCCGGAGTATCTCCTGATTGGGAAACACAGTCAGAGATAACTCCAGGCCCTTTTCATTCATAACAATTACACATTGTGTAGAAACAACACCAAAGCAGTTAACCTAGCTGGTTCATGTTCTGATGCCCCTCCGACTCAGCAAAACTCCTCTAAAAAAGGCAAATGTATAATGCATTGATATCTATGAACACTCACTCTCTCTCTGTTTTACTGAGCACTGTTGTATTATTAGGTTTCAAACCAAGCTCCTCTTTACTTCTCGTAGGGAGTTATTACAAATGGAAATGTGTGAATGGAGAGAGGAGGTGGAGAAAATAATGAAATAATACTAGTGTAAAATAAACTATATAAATACAGAGTGATCTATTTCCATGAGTTAATAGCAGGCTCGGGAGAAGGAGAAAAACAAGGTTGTTTGACTATCAATTATTTAGAGGCTACTTTCATGAGTACAGTGAGGGAAAAAAGTATTTGATCCCCTGCTGATTTTGTATGTTTGCCCACTGACAAAGAAATGATCAGTCTATAATTTTAATGGTAGGTTTATTTGAACAGTGAGAGACAGAATAACAACAAAAAAAATCCAGGAAAACGCATGTGAAAAATGTTATAAATTGATTTGCATTTTAATGAGGGAAATAAGTATTTGACCCCCTCTCAATCAGAAAGATTTCTGGCTCCCAGGTGTATTTTATACAGGTAACAAATTGAGATTAGGAGCACACTCTTAAAGGGAGTGCTCCTAATCTCAGCTTGTTACCTGTATAAAAGACACCTGTCCACAGAAGCAATCAATCAATCAGATTCCAAACTCTCCACCATGGCCAAGACCAAAGAGCTCTCCAAGGATGTCAGGGACAAGATTGTAGATCTACACAAGGCTGGAATGGGCTACAAGACCATCGCCAAGCAGCTTGGTGAGAAGGTGACAACAGTTGGTGCGATTATTCGCAAATGGAAGAAACACAAAACAACTGTCAATCTCCCTCGGCCTGGGGCTCCATGCAAGATCTCACCTTGTGGAGTTGCAATGATCATGAGAACGGTGAGGAATCAGCCCAGAACTACACGGGAGGATCTTGTCAATGATCTCAAGGCAGCTGAGACCATAGTCACCAAGAAAACAATTGGTAACACACTACGCCGTGAAGGACTGAAATCCTGCAGCACCCGCAAGGTCCCCCTGCTCAAGAAAGCACATATACATGCCCGTCTGAAGTTTGCCAATGAACACCTGAATGATTCAGAGGACAACTGGGTGAAAGTGTTGTGGTCAGATGAGACCAAAATGGAGCTCTTTGGCATCAACTCAACTCGCCGTGTTTGGAGGAGGAGAAATGCTGCCTATGACCCCAAGAACACCATCCCCACCATCAAACATGGAGGTGGAAACATTATGCTTTGGGGGTGTTTTTCTGCTAAGGGGACAGGACAACTTCACCGCATCAAAGAGACGATGGACGGGGCCATGTACCGTCAAATCTTGGGTGAGAACCTCCTTCCCTCAGCCA
>QNTS01000252.1:235821-278079 GCA_003317085.1 Hucho hucho | reverse complement strand
CCTCCATTTTGGATGCTTTAGACCAGAGAAAACGACCAAACAAGTGGGTCCCCCCTTGATGACAACAGTACCCAGGGCGCGCGCCCGAGAAGTCGCGCAGTGTCTTATTTACCGTCTTTAGAGCTCAGTTTATATTCCGGTTGATTTATAATAGTAAATATACGTAAAAGTGTTCCTAAGGATACATTTAAAACTATGTTTGAATGTTCTTGGACAAGTTTATAGGTATAAGATGAACGAGTTCGCGCCACGTTTCAATGGACTAGTGGAGGCTGTCGTTTCTGACTATGACGCGCGAACCAAATGGAGATTTATGGATATAATACATGACTTTTTCTAACAAAAGAACCATGGATTGTCTTCGTTGGACACTTAGGATGACCTCAGCAGAAGTTCTTCAACAGGTAATTGATTTGTTTTCGCTGTGAAATGTGTTATGTGTGTGCCACGCTGGCTAATGAATTCATGGCTATGAGAAAGTATGTGAGGTGCTGCCCTCAAACAATCAAATGTAGAGCTTTCGCCGTAAAGCCTTTTTGAAATCTGACAACGCTGTGATATTGCCAAGAAACAGAGCTTTTGATGAGTATGAAACACTTGTATATTGGTGGATTTTTAATAATTCAACTTTGGGATTTTGAATTTGGCGCTTTACATTTTACCTGGTGGTGTCGGGAGTGGGCGACCCACCGCTCCCTGTCTAGTTAAGGTGAGTTGAAAATAAAACAGCTACACCTGCACTAACCTTTGTGCCATGGCTTAAACAAAGCTTTCCTTCCCACCAAAAATTTTACTCAGATTCATTTTCTATATCACTATGAGTTTCTTGTAAAAATATTACTTCTGAATCCTTAAGCCTAAGAAACTCAGAGAGTAAAACTCTTTTTCCTCCGTCCCTCAACCCATTCACATTTAATGATCCTAGTCTAAGAATCTGCATGGCAGGGGAGAGGGAAGAAAACAAAAACACCCAGTGACAGATAAACAACCCAAACATTTGGATATTTCCCACACCCATTTGCTTTATTTTTTCCATTCTAACAGTTTTACGGTTCGTGCCCTACAGTCTCGCCCATTGCCAAAAGCACTTCTTCCACGGTACACGCTTGATCGGAGAAAACTTTACACCCATTCTTGATAGTTAACCCCGGCGTCCCCTCACCCGAGAAAGACGCCATGGTCCCAATCAAACTAATTAAATCACCCCAAGGTTATTTTTTTCTTATTTATTTTTTCTTAAGCTAATAAAAAATGTGATAAAATAAACCAAACAACCAAACAAACAAAACTTAAATAAACAAGCAAAAACACGCCACCCTTCCGCTCCCAGCATGCAACTCACACTGAGAGAGAGAGAGAGAGAGAGAGAGAGAGAGAGAGCATGAGAGCATTCACCTCCTTATGTATTCACCCCCTTTGCTATGAAGCCCCTAAATAAGATCTGGTGCAACCAATAACCTTCAGAAGTCACGTAATTAATTAAATAAAGTCCACCTGTGTGCAATCTAAGTGTCGCATGATCTGTCACATGATCTCAGTATATATACACCTGTTCTGAAAAGCCCCAGAGTCTGCAACATCACTAAGAAAGGGGCACCACCAAGCAAGCAGCACCATGAAGACCAAGGAGCTTTCCAAACAGGTCAGGGACAAAGTTCTGGAGAAGTACAGATCAGGGTTGGGTTATAAAAAAATATCAGACTACTTTGAACATCCCACGGAGCATCATTAAATCCATCATTAAAATATTTAAAGAATATGGCACCACAACAAACCTGCCAAGAAAGGGCCGCCCACCAAAACTCACAGACCAGGCAAGAAGGGCATTAATCAGAGAGGCAACAAAGAGACCAAAGATAACCCTGAAGGAGCTGCAAAGCACCACCGCCGAGATTGGAGTATCTGTCCATAGGACCACTTTAAGCCGCCAGAATTGAAGGAATGATGGATGGCATTAAATACAAGGAAATTCTTGAGGGATAAATGTTTCAATCTTCCAGAGATTTGAGGTTCACCTTCCAGCAGGACAATGACCATAAGTATACAGCTAAAGCAACACTCAAGTGGTTTAAGGGGAAACGTTTAAATGTCTTGGAATGGCCTAGTCAACGCCCAGACCTCAATCCAATTGAGAATCTGTACACTAGCAGGAACCCATCCAACTTGAAGGAGTTGGAGCAGTATTGCCTTGAAGAATGGGCAAAAATTCCAGTGGCTAGATGTGCCAAGCTTATAGAGACATACCCCAAGAGTATTGATTGGGCGGGTGAATAGTTATGCACGCTCAAGTTTTGTTTTTCTGTATTATTTATTTTTTGTTTCACAATAAAAAATATTTTGCATCTTGTAAGGCAACAAAATAGGAAAAATGCCAAGGGGGGTGAATACTTTTGCAAGGCACTGTATCCCACTTTGCCTCAAAAAGCAGGTGGTAAAGGTCACGACTCTGTGCCAAGGGGGAGCATGCTGCATATTCCACCTACTTTGATCTACCTATTACACTGCACCATGCAGTCCAACCACTACCATGCAAAACTGGTCTGAGATCAGCTGTTAGAGAACTAGACACAGTCAGACCTCGCCAGTCCAACTACTACCATCCAAACTGTACTGGGATCATCTGTTAGAGAGCCAGAGACAATGTCACGGTCAGCCGTTACTTTATCCTGAGATACCCCCAGTGGGAAAAGGGGTTTAATAGAATGAAGATGAAACCAAATCACATTTGACACACTGTTATATCAATGTAATTAACACCCACACACTGACACTAACTCTCTAACACACACACACATACACACACACACACACACTTACGTCACACACACACACACAGACATGCGGCTCGGTACTCTGTCAACACCCTTGTACTGCAGAAAGCGATCAGTGGCCAAGCGTATTATTACACTCAAGTCAACAGTCTTAACGTATCCTTCCACCAAGGTCTACTCTAGTACCGCTACCGTGGCGATGGTACAGGAAACATAATGAGACCATTAGCTTGATGATTGGCTGCCTTAAAATGGGTAACTCCGAGCCATGCAGGAGACGTGAGTCTCAAGGCTTTTAGTGACTTCTGTGGTCTTAGATGTTGCTCTGTTCCAACAGCAGGTGCTACGGTATGTAATGTGATTGTAATTGACCATGAATGTGTTGTAATGCAGGCATCAATGCAGCATCAATGCAGGCATACTGGGTAAATGTGTGGCTATAAAACACTGATAAGCCAACTGTACATTAGTCGATCTTGATAAAGCGACTAAACAAGATGCTAAACACAAACACATAGCTCGGTGCTAGCCTGAAAAGGTTGGGCCAAGTGCCCCATCTGGAATCCCGGCCAAGACGTTAGCTCTGGGGGGCAACGGCCAAGATGTTAGCCCTGGGGGGGCAACGGCCAAGACGTTAGCCCTGGGGGGGCAACGGCCAAGACGTTAGCTCTGGGGGGCAATGGCCAAGACGTTAGCTCTGGGGGGCAAGTCAAGACAAATCCTCCGATTAGTCGTGGCGACGCATGGCGTCTTGCCACCAAGCTTCACTACTAGTTCAATTAATTTCAGGTTAGTTCAGTTCATTTCAGTTTATTTCAGTTCAGTTCAATTCAGTTCAGTTAATTTCATTTCAGTTCATTTCAAATAAAGTTATTTCAAGGGAAGGAATCAATTTTAACTAGGATATTCCTTCGTTCAGGTTGAGGAGCCACGTGCACGAGTCTACTGTACTGAAATTATTGAAGAAATAAAATGTCTTAAATTTTGGTTTATGAAGTACATTTAGTAGACTCATACATTACTGTAGCCTTACAAAGTGGGCCTCTTATTCTACTTTGTGTGTGTGTGCGCACACGCGCGTGTGTGTGAATGTGTGGGTGCGCGTGTGTGCGTGCGTGTGTGTATGTGTGTGTGAGCGTGTGAGCGTGTGTTTGCCTATTATCTCTCTGAAAGAGATGTAGGTATTTCAAAAGACCAGCTCACTACATTGATAACCTGCCAGATATATAATGAACTCTCTCTCCCACTCTGCATCTTATGCAAATCCATATTCAGATTTTCCCCACTGGATGTATGAAGAACAAAGAGAAAATATTACATAAAGAGAAAATAATTTACATTGATCACACCAAGGCTGACAGATTTTTGTGCAATATTGACAAATATGTAGATTTTTACTACCAGCGAAGAGCATTACTGGAAGCATCAACTTAAAACGCGAGTTGATGGACGAAATAAATGATCAAGGTTGAAAATCACTTAGGAAAGTGGCTTTTATGATAATAACGATCAGCATTAGGCACAATAATGGCAGCCATTTTGGATCCACACTGGCAGGAAGAAGGAACATTGCCATTATATTTATAAACACCACTGAGAATGAGAGACTCAACACTCAGCCCATCTTTCTAACCACAGGAAGTCTAGGCTAGTATCCACCCAGGGCTCAGGTACACAGACAGACAGACAAAGAGACAAAGAAAAGACCGCATTAGCCTTGCCTACATGCCTCAGAGGACACAACCTGCCTTGGGGAACATAACACCACTACTACCCAGGTCATCCCCAGCACAAGCACAGCAGGGCATTCTGGGAAAAGTAGGGAATAGAAGAGAAAAGGAGTGAAAAGCAATGGTGGCAAAACGACAAGTGAGTGAATGCATGGGTGAGGCCAGAGTAGACTCAGTCACCCGTTCAGCCACCCACCACACACACGCACACAAACACACACACACACACACACACACACACACACACACACACACACACACACACACACACACACACACATACACACCAACTGCTGTAGTTAAGTTAGAGTTAGAGGACTTCAGGTTCCATCAGGCCGTCCTTGAGGGCTAAATTCGTCACCCATACAATCAGGATCTAAAGCCCAATGAAGATAAAGTAGCCCAGTACTAGTGTCTGAGAGCTGGAGAAAACATGCTTGAGTAGGCAGTCACTCCCCCTCACCTGGCAATAAGAAAATATCTCAAAATGGATGCTAGTTTCCGTCTTTAAGATCATTTTTCAAGATTTACAGCTAAGGGGAAACGGAGGCAGGGAGGAAGGCTGAGGTAGACAGTAAAACAAACAAGTTCATGCAGCACGTCAAACTAATTTCAGAAAAGAGGACTTAAACTGCTGGATTCGCTTTTTTCGTCCTTCATCCAAATGAAATCAAGCAAAAAGAGGCAGTCACAACAACAAATTAACATGTAAGAATGATAAACAGGCCCAGTGGCTTTACATGGTTGTGGAAATTACTTTTCTGTAATTTTGCCTCATTATTCTCTTTCAAATGAAGGCCTCTATCCCATTTTGGGGGGATGAAATCATTTCAGTATCATTTTAGTATTCAGAATAAAATTGGGATGAAATGATCTGGCTGCTACAGGAAGATGATGCATCTGTGTCATAACAACCATTTATTTATTAGTAGCCTGAAGTATTAGCCAGAACAAGGACAGGTCCTATCATTAACATGACCTACACGTCCCAGTGACCTCAGTTAAAGTACAAGCTGTCTTCACTCACAGAGGATGAGACAGGTTGTAGTGTATCACTAATTAATACCCTTATGTAGACTGACAGATTTTGGTGTCAGAACAACATGCAACAGTTATGGACCAAAATCAAATATGGCATAACAATGCTTCTGTTTGATTGTTTAAGCATACTATTACAGAGTTATAGCCTGCCAATCAATGTAATTGCACTCTTGACCATCAGATATCGATAATATAGGCCTATGAAGGCATATTTACAACAGTGTTATAAGTGCTGTGGATGTTTTGCTAAGAAAGTTAAGACCAGATCCTTCACTAGATGATTTCATTGCCTCTGATTCCATTAGAGACCACTGTCTCAGGCTCTGTATCCCTACAATAATACACCACTGCAGATTCTGCGTTAAGGAAGCCTAATGACACTCTCATACAAAGTCCACATAATTCATCGGCATAGAATCGAATAATTCAACTAGGCCTATAGCTTTTGTAAAGGAATTGTGAAGGTAGAAGTGGCAAGAACTAGTCAGCAATTCAGATGACCACAGACTTTCCGTCTCATGGAAATTTGATCACAAGTAAAGAGTTCGAAGAATTTATAGACCCGTCAAAAATATTTACAACTCTGCCCAGTCAATTAAATTGCATGAATGGTTTCGGATCCGAAGCGATGTATAAATGATGTAGTCTATTTCCAAATATATATATTGCAAAACACAAGACACGTTATTGATGAGCATTTATTGCAGTCGTTGTCATGAAATATAAATACATAAAAACTAATATTGGAATTCACCTGTCAGAGTAGACTAGCCTACGCGCAACCTATAGTGAGTGTTTTTCAACTATGTGAAGCAATGCTGCTATCGCTATGGCACCGGCACCGAGTCTGCAGCAAGCAAGCATCTCTTCGTGCGCAATAGCAATGCCAGTCCAACGTGGGCCCGAATGCTTTATTCTGGAGGTGGTGAAACCCAGTATTTGGGGTATGTGCCCTGCTGTGCCCAACTGAACTAATGTACCTGTTGCAGTGGACAAAGAACTCGATAAAACAGGCGAGTTTTCTGTGCGCAACACATTTTGGACAGCAGGATATGATAAGCCCTTACATTGTTTCACGAAACGTAGTGCTTTAGTCATCATATAAAACCACACACATTTGGTGAATAATCATCACTTACGCTGCTGTTTTGTCCCAAACAGGAAACCACTGCATGGTTGTGTCCCCTGTCAAGGCGTAAGTAGTGCTGGTTAGTTTGGGATCATCTCCTCTGCTGGCTGAGGCTTCTCCTCTGGAAGTCCCTCTCCTCTCGTCCGTGTTCCACTTGAATTCGGATCAGCCCAATCTTTCCACCCAGTAACGGACCAGGACTCCTTCTCTCATCCGAGGTCTTTCCTTCCAAGTCGGGGCCACCGGTCCTCAGACTAGCTAAACCTGGGAGGTTCGGGACCGCTTCTCTCTCTCGTTTTCACTAGATCCGGTTGAAATCTTTCAGATCGACTTTTATGGTAACTCCATCGTCAGTTAACCTCGGCTCATCCTCGTAAACACCTACATGTTGGGTGTTGGTTAGTACTCCATCCGGACCTGTTCCAGAGTTTTGGCCGCCTGTCTCGGACCCAGCTGCGCGCGTACGGGTATCCAGTTGTACTTCCTCCAGGTGTAGCTGGACTGGTTACGGGCACGATGCGCAAATTATCTCCGCAAGCAGGGGCGTTAGTTGGGCATGCCAATCTCAGATCAAGACCAACATTGTAAAAGTAATCTACAAAAAAGTAATAATTTACTTTCATTTCAATCTCTAATAAAATACCACCACTGTTTAGCGTATCAATTGCAGATCATTGCTCTGAGTGAAGCTACCACCCTGTGAGTCTTTATCCCAGAGAGCAGACAGTGCCAGACAGTTTGCTTAAAACCAGTCCGTCGCTTAGGCAAGGCGCCTATTGTTTTGAATTTGATGTCGGCATTGGAACTCGGCGTTTTATTCATAGGTTACTTTCACATTGATGTAATGTTGTGTTGTTGAAAAGGGAAATATATTTATTTCAATATATATATATATATATATATATATATATATATATATATATATATATATATATAAATATCGGTGCCTTTAGAGAAATAAATACAATCCTTCAAAATACTACACCAGAGAGCATGATTTGGCCACAGAGGATTGTTAGGTTTTGCGTAGGTTCAACTGAGATAGGAACAATACTACACCTGAACTTGGTTAAAATAATTGTTTAATACAAAAGTTAATGAATGGCAAATACAATTTCCGTATATACGGGTTCACTGTAACATCACGCAGGACGAAACAAAGAACTGGCCAACACCCAAAAAAGTTCTTATTAAATACTCTGATAGAGTTTAGTTCCCACCTCGGGATGGGCCTATCAGAACAGTGGCTGGGCGTGGTTTAGACTTGCCTGGCCAATCGTTGTCGCACAGGCTGGTCCCAGCCTCTTGGCGCTCTTCTTGATTTATCTTCTTGTTTTTGGCAACTCAGTACTTTTCCACCAGGGAGGGTCTTGAGATAAAGACCCCACACCCCCACTTAACCACAAGTCAGCAATTGTCTCAAGATGTCCGCACAGGGGTTACACATACACAAGTTCTTACAGAATACCCCCAATATGATTATTAGCAATTAGCAATTGTTGATACTATTATGGTATAAAAATGTCAGAACCCCACAATCCCCCTTTTCACACCTACAAGGTGTGACAAAACAATAAAAACCTCATGTCCTTCATACATAATTTCCACGTAGTAGAATGGCTACCAGCCACCTAGGAACTTAAAACCTTCCGTCAAAAGAGAACAATAGCTCAAAATAAAAATACATAGACATAAAGTAGAATAAATTGATTCAAATATTTGTAGTCCCCCATTTGACACCCGCAAGGGCGTCACACAAACAAATATAGCAAACAAGGGTAGAGAATACAAAAATATAAGAATACAGCAAATCAAACAGAGACACACATCCACCCTCAATCCGTCCCCGACAAGAGAAGGAGACAAACACACTTAGGCCATTGGAGGTCCGTCTAACGCCTCACCCACAGCGAACCAAGGGTCACCTTCTGCCAGCCTCAACCGGTGCTGGAGGGCGGAGTCAGCGTCCCCAACATTGACCTGAAGTAGCGGCATCATACCGGAGGCATGAACAATGTCTGTAACGGACTTCCGAAGACAAGGCATGATACAGGCCCCACAACACAACAACAATGAAAAAGCAATAATTAGGGTCAGAAATCCAGTAACCATCAAAGTAGAGTACTTACCAAACCACTTTCCCAACCAAGAGAACGGGCCACCCTCCTCCACACCAGCCCAGTCCTTCATTTCCTCAGACAGCCTATCCAAACCAATAAGCGCCTTCGCGATACTACCATCAGGGCTGGTATTGTTAGGAATAAAGGTACAACATTGATCCCCAAACATCTTGCATACCCCCCCTTGGCTCGCAAGGATCATATCCAAAGCCAAACGATTCTGCATTGCCACCCTAGAAGTAGCCTCCAACTGCTCAGCCATGCCAGAAAGTGCGGTACGAGAAAAATTAACAAAACGCTGTTGATTGTAATAGATATAGTTAATCCATGCAGTTTGTTTAGCATCAACTATAGCAGGTCCAATAAAGGGAACGAGATGCCACAACCCATCATTCCTACTCAGGGCCTGAAAGTCAGGTGGAATTCCCACAGGCACACCCAGCATATTGGTATGTATGTCACTGTGGGAGTCATCCTCCCATGGAGCAATACGCTTACGTCTATTATGAACAGCTGTATGTACTACACCTTCAGGAACCCGTCCCAGCAATTTGTCAGCAGAGATGTCAATAATAGTGAGAGGGGTAATGAGACTTGCCAGAGCACACGTACCCTGCCATTTCCCCCTGAGTATAGGTGATAGGGTTCTTTCAGGCCCACACATCCACCACACATCTGCCAAACCACTAGTTTGATTCATACCTTCTACTGGCCATGTATCATTGATGGTAACTGTACTGGCACAGTCGGTTACTGGCAGATTACCATAGTTAGCACCGGATCCCTTACTGGCGACGCAGCTGTAATTGCCCCCATAGGATTTTACACCCAGTGGAGCCTGGTGAGGTGGAACTGTGGGAAACACAAGACTCAGGGAAGAACACAAGGTTGAGGGTGATTTAACTCCATAAAAACCCTGCAGAACACACATCCAACTCTCACCTTCACTTAACGCAAAAGGATGCGTCGCAAGTATAGGTCTAGCATGCCCACATATAACACAGTCCTTCCTGTTAAGAGTGCGGGCTGTGTAGCGCACGTAAGACAACCACATATTATTTCCCCCATCATACCCTGTTTCTGTGCCCAATTGTTCGTTTTCTGTGACGTCCCTTACATTTATTACCTGTATCGGGTTCTGTGCTGCTATAGGAGGTGACAAACTCGCAAAGGAGGCGTTGGTGGAAAGGGGCGTCCGGCTCTGGTTCGTCTGGGATTTTTGTGGTCTGGACTGCACCCTGAGAGTGAACAGCCCCATCATATCTTGACCGGCTCTCTCCTGCCCCAGAGTATATGTACCTGCATCAGAGACCTTAATAGATTTGATGGTTAACAAGATTTCATCACCTTTACATACATCCTTTCCAGAAGACCTCCATATCAGTGAGAACCTCCCCACCTTGGAGGGGTCTCCTATACTATAAGGAAAGTTTCTCCTCCATTCCCATAACTTCCCCACATTAGTTATCATGTAGTCCCAGGAAGGACACCACTCTCCATTACACAGATATGTAGGTTGGTATCTAGCATAGGGTGCAAGGGAGGGGCCCGTACATGAATGGGACAAGCAAATGGCTCCTATTCTTCTAGCCCCGTCCCTCCAAGACCATAACTTACAGGGTTCGAAAATGATCACCTGGGATTCACCTTCTTGTAGTACAACAATAATTTCCCCTTTCCCTGTCATAGAACCCAGTATCCCCACCAGGGTAAAAACCCACAACAGGTTGGGCCATCCCATAATTCCCTACTGTATATGTTTTAAATCCTTTTCTACCTGTTCCAAGGTTCTCTCTGGACCCGTATCTTTAGCACAGTGTGTTCGGTGATACCAAGTGTCTTTGTGTTCTGCTTTTACCCTCAGCGAGTGGCTGGCTACCTCTTTCACCTGGTATGGACCTTTCCACCGGGGTTCTGTCCACTTCCTGGTGTGTACCTTAACTCTCACCCAGTCACCAACCAGGATGTCCCTGTTCTCGTCTGTAGTTTCGGCAGCAGGAGTCCGGATCTCCACCACCTGTTTGGACAGTCTTTGGACAAGAGAAGTTAGAGCCTGCATGTAATCTGAGTGTCTGATTTTAGCAATGTCCAACCCTGGCAAGCTGAGATTATCATTAGGGGGCCCTGGCATTCTTCTGCCTGTCATTAACTCGTGTGGGGTAAGGTTTGTGTCAGAACCTGGAGAGGTTCTCATGGACATGAGGGCCAAGGGTAGTGCGTCTACCCATTTCAGTTTGGTTCCAGCCATTATCTTCGCCATCTTCCGTTTCAGGGTTTGATTGGCGCGTTCCACGAGGCCCTGAGAACGGGGATTATACACAGAACCGAACTTGTGGGTTATGCCCAATGCCTGTTCCACCTCCCTCAGGTGCTCATTCCTGAAGTGGGAACCATTGTCAGATCGGATCATTCTAGGAACCCCGAATCTTGGCACCAACTCCCTTCTCAGCCATTTGATCACAGTCTTCCCATCCTCCCTTGCAGTAGGTATGGCCTCGACCCATCTGGTGAACCTGTCCACCATCACTAGAAGGTATCTCTTTCCTTCCACTCGATTGTCCATTCCCATATCTGTGAAATCGATGCATACGTCTTGGAAAGGTGCGTCAGGAATCGGGAAGCTCCCTATTACTGCTCCCAGAGCCACCTTGTTGTTGTAACTCTTGCACACCTCGCAGCTCTCCGAGACCTCTCTTGCCATGTCCAAAAGGTGAGGGTGTGCCCAGACAGTCCCTAGTTTCTTTGCCACACTCTTCCAGCCTCCATGGGCCTTGTTGTGTTCTTCTCTTATCATGGATCGTAGCAGTTTTGCTGGAGCTACTGTTTTTCCTTCATGTGACCTCCAAATCCCTTGATGGTCTCTTCGCGCCCCACATCTGTTCCATGTGTTTTGTTCATATCCACCAGCCGCATCTTGCAACTGACGTACAACGTCCATGGTGAGCTCTTCTTGGGGTTCCCCATTTCTTTGTATCATTTGATGTGGTACGTATCCCCCTGCTGTTTTTGCGGCTTGGTCCGCTTGATCATTCCCTTCCCTTACGGTGTTCTTTTCTCGACTGTGTCCTTTGCACTTAATAATTGCCACCTTCGTAGGCAACATTATGGCTTCAATTAGTTTCTGAACTTCCTGTCTGTGTTTGATGGGTTCGTTCGAGCTGGTTAGAAATCCTCTTCTCATCCATTGGGGGCCATCTATGTGTGCAATGCCATGTGCATATGCTGAGTCTGTATATATGTTGGCCACTTTTCCCGTACACATTTCCAGTGCTCTCCTCAGTCCTCGAAGTTCAGCAAGTTGGGCGGAGGCATCCTTTGGCTCCAGCTTTTTTGCCTCTAGTACCTCATGGCTCATACCATCTGTGTCCTGTCTTACTATGGCATATGAGGCGATGTTCCCCTCTCCTGGAGTCAAAGACCTGTAACAGCTGCCGTCTGTGAATAGTGTTTCCGCTGGACTGTCAAGGGGTGTGTTTTGTAGGTCCATCCGTACTTTAACCTGGAGAGCCGCACGATCCTCGCACCTGTGTGGCAGTCCATCCCCCATTCCATCAGTCATGTTGGTCGTCTGCGTCACGTAGGTGATGTGTTTGGCTGTAATGGCTTTGGTTATTGCAGATTTTCTCTTGCTGGACAGGGTGAACAACTTAGAACCAATAAAAGCTGTTACTCCGTGATCTGTGTTTATTTCCAAAGGGTGCCTCATGACAATGTGGGCGGTCTTCCCAATGGCTCTGGAGAGGGCAGCAATGTGCCTTGCACAGTCAGTTTGTCCGCATTCAATATTGTCCAATTTTGCGCTAAAGTAGTGTAGTACACTCCTCTCCCCCTTTTGTTTCTGATAAAGGATGGAATGTACATAACCGTCTTGTTCAGAAACATCCATCAGGAAAGGCAGGGTGTAGTCCGGCAGGGAGAGGGCCTCCGCTTGAGCAAGGGTTTGTTTGAGGGCGATAAACGCCGCTTCTGCCTCCATGGTCCACGAGAGGGTGGCCGTAAGGTTCCTGTTACCGGCTTCACGAAGGATGGCTCTGAGAGGTTCCACCTTCAGGCAATATTCGGGAACGTGGGTCCTGCTATAGCCAGTCAATCCAAGAAAGGACAAAAGGTGTTGTACTGTGACGGGTTTAGGATGACCCAGAATGGTGGTTCTCTGGGCCGCAGACACCGCCTGTCCCTTCCCAGACAGAACCCTTCCCAGGAACTGTACTGTTTTCCGACAGCACTGTACTTTTTCCCTCTTAACCTTGTAGCCTTTGGTGGCAACATGTCGTAGCAATAGTTCAGTCGCCTGAAGACAGGATTCAGCAGTGGGAGCAGCCAGTAGAAGGTCGTCAACATACTGGAGAAGCGTCACACCCTCAGGAAGGGACAATTCCTCTAGGTGCTTTTTGAGAATGTCGTTGAATATTCCGGGAGAATCCCGGTAGCCTTGCGGCAGACGGGAATACGTGTAGCACTGATCTTGGAAGGTAAAAGCAAACAGTGGTTGGGAGTTCACATGGAGCGGGATGCAGAAAAATGCATTTGCCAGGTCAATCACAGAGAACCAGTCCTGTGCAGGTGAGATGTTCTGCAGTGCCAGGTATGGGTCAGGGACAGGGCGAACATCAGGTACGGTGACATCGTTAATTGGCCTGAAATCTTGCACATGTCTCCATTTCCCTGTGTCACCCTTCTTGACTGGGAGAATGGGAGTGTTCCAAGGGGATACAGTAGGGAACAGAACCTCACCCCGTGTGAGTCCGCTGATGGTTGGGGCAATACCTTCCACCTTCTCTTTGCTCAATGGATATTGACGTTTGTTAACAGGGATTCGCGCCTCAGGTCTTAACTGGATTTCCACAGGGGCAACGTCCACTAGGCCCACATCCTCAGAGCTGGTGGTCCACAGTTGTGACGGAATGCGGGATAGCATGTTGTCAGTGTCAGGGTGGTCCGTCATTTCCCTTCCATGATGCCTGGGTCTCCGAACTACCTCTGGAATGGAGGTGTCCTCAGCATTTACCATAATCCTCCAAACGGTTTCCCCCTTTAGGGAAGAGGTATCAAGTTTAGGGATGTGTGTCCGAGTCCAGATGAGGTTGTCCGCCGCTCTGACTGCCGGCCCCAGAGATCGAGCCTCGTACCCAAAACCAATCATAAGGGTAACATGAGGGGCAGAGTCAGATGACATGGTATACCAGTCCACCAATAGGTCTATTTCACCGTCTATTGCCTTACAGTTTGCGGCAACCCCTTCCTTCAGGATATAGATGTAGTTGCTTGCCACCAACGGTCTCCGGTCCACTATGCTTTCATGCCATGCCTCGTCATACATTTCATCTTTGTCCTCACAATAGTTCATAGTGAGGTGTGGAGGGTCATCTGGTGGGTAGTACGCGTTAAGTGTCTGTATCCATGGTTTCCAGTCCTGGAATTGTTTACATACACATGGGGTGTCCGGATCACTGTCCAGTAATCTCAGCCAGTAAACATGGGATAGTTCTTCCTCAGGTTTGTCATCACTTAAATATAGCATTCGTGGAGGATTCGACGAGGACAGAAGGAGTGGGAGTAGCTCCCTCGGGGATGTACTCGTAGCATGGAGGCCGTTTTCATTACAAAAGATGGTGCATCCCAGTTTGGAAAGTAGGTCTCTTCCCATCAGACCTACTGAGCACTCAGGGTTGTATAGAAATTGGTGAGAGTAGGTGTTGCCATCCCAACAAACATCCAAAGGGATGGTGTATTGCTTTCTCATAATTGTTCCCGAGACCCCTGTGAAAGCTTGTGTTCTTGTGGTGAGTGGGTAGGTGCTCTGTACTGAAGACCAAGTACAGCCTGTATCAATAAGCATCCTTTGTTGTTTATCTCCTATCAGACACTCCACTATAGGTTCCTTATCAGGTGGGAAGGTGTAGATATACGTATTAGTGTCCGGAATGGTGAGGGTCTCTGGGCAGCTTCATTGAGGGGGCCCTGTCTGATCACCCAACCAGGCCATACTCGGTAGAAGAGCAGGGTTAGGAACTTCAGGAGTATTGTTGAGTTGTTGTTGTTGTGGGTAAGGTTGTCTTGGTCCTCTCCAATTTCCTCTTCTTCCTCTAGGCATCCATGCGCCCCTCTGGACCCCCCATTGGCCCCTCCCCCTAGGTGGCCCATATCCACCTGCTCCATATTGTGCACCGTACCCCTCATTACTATAGTGTGTTCCATATGCCCCAACGCCTTGGTATTGTTGTCTCCTCATAGGGCAGTCTCGAGCATAGTGTCCTGGTGTCCCGCAGCCATAACAGACTGCAGGGATAGACTGCCAGGGTTGAGTGGGCATATCGCCACCCCACTGGGTGTCCCGTTGTGGGGCCATCAAACCAGTCATTTGTTTCACCACAGCTGCTACCACCTCACCGGCGACTGCATCTGATCCCTGGGTAACCGGGGTGCTTGTCATCGACATTTGGCGTGCTGGCTTGTCATCCAGCAGTTGTTTTTTCAGCACTTTTTTCTGAAGTTGTTTTATCTCATCGTCCTCCTTTCTCTTCCCCTCTCTGTACCTCTCCACATGGTGTTGAACTATTTCGGTGAACTCAGGCACACCCTTAGCTGTGATGCCCACAACTTTTTCACACTCAACACGTACATGCTCCGGTAGTGCCTTCAGGCACTGGTCCAAGAACATGTGTCTGAGTTGAGGTCTGTCCGGCTCCTCATTCCACGCCTGTCGCCACAGAACACGTGCTTTCTTCATGTATACTGGGACACTCTCGTTGTCCTCCAGATTCAGTGTACGCATTAGTTGTGGTCGGGTCTGGGTCGGATATCTGCTACGCACCGCTCTCCACAGGGCTGCCCTATGGTTATCCAATCTGGTGTTTACAAGCTGATTTCCACTCAGGCCCGCCCGGTCCATGAGGTCCCTGCATTCCTGGTCTCCCATGCATCTATTAAGAACTGCCAGTACATCGCCCAGAGTAAGTTCGTCAGATGCCGTCAGGCTCTCGAAGGCCTTTACCCACCTACACCCGGATTCCTCTGGTATCGGTAGAGAGTCCACGAGTGTTTGAAGATCTCGATGTCCCCATGGTTTGTAAGTCGATACCCCCCCCACCTGTTGTCGAAGGGGGTGCATCCCCCTTTCCGGCGCGGCTTTACTTCTGGTGTTATATGCAGGTCCCCTTCGTTCCACTACATCCCCTTTGAATATGCCTTGCACCCCATATTCTGTATATTCATCCTCATTTACTTCTTCGGCCCGATTCCCATGTCCCATTTGTATAATGTGGCCAAGGGATAAGGGTGACCTGGTATTATCGATGGTGTCCGATCTGTCAGTTTTTCTCTGTTCCTGGTTTAGGGTGGTCAAGGTGTGGCGCAATCGTATCAATTCCTCTCTCTCTTCATCCATTTTGTTCTGTAATATCTTCATCTGTTCCCTCTCTTCTACTAACCTTGCATCCACCCTTATCTGTTCTGCCGTCGGGGGGTAGGGCTGTCCTCTTCCTCCACTACCTCCTTCTGACCACTGAGTGGAGACAGAGCCACCACTTATCAAGTCCATGCTGCTTGCACTTACTACACTCCCACTATCATTACACCTCTGTAGCCTACTCAATTCAGCCACTCCTTTCTTCAGGTATTTGGAAGTGTCAAGCAGTACATTTATTTCTTCTCTTCGTTCTTGGTTCGCTGGGACCCATGGTGTGTCATCTCCATCTGGTCTCTTGTGGTAGTCTACTGTTGCACAAAGATCTATTACTGGGGCCATTCTGCTGGCCGGTTCGTATGGGGGAGGTACACTGGGTTTAGGCAGTTCGGGATATAGTTTGTTGGGTGTGGGTGGCGCTGGGGTGGCGTCCATACACATTTTCTTAAGTTTTTCTAACATGGCCAGGCCAATTTTTTCTTTGAGTTTCGCCTTTTCCATCGTGTCTCTTATGGTCCCTTTTATTGGTTCCCCCCCCTGCTTCCATTCGACCGCGGTCTTCTTTGTTCTCCGCTTCAGGGCCTCTAGTATTCTTCCAGGTTCTCCCTCAGTCGGCAGTCCGGAGGGAGCCAGAATTGACCCATCATCTATCCATTCTCGGTACAATTTTTCTCCTCTCNACTTGTCTTATATCCAATATCTTGCCGTTCACTTGTTACAGGGAACTTGTCTTACTCAGTGTATTGCCGTCGAGGGTCGACCTAGACTTGTCTTATATCCAATACTTCTGCCTTTCCCTGGACTATGTTGCCGTCCACTATAGTCGAGGGTCCACCTAGACTTCTTAATCGACAATTTGTCTTATTTCCAACACACCATGTTACCCCATTAAAATCCGTGAACCCGGTATATTGCGGTACTCTATTAGAACTTGTCTAATATCCGATATTCCGCCATTCACGGTGGTTATGTTGCCATTGTCCTCACTCACATCCCTAAAGCCTTCTTGACTTTTTAATAAAACATCCCTAGCGTACATACATACCCACAGACATTCAGGCTTTTAATTTCACGTCATACACATACACAGTCATTCCATTATTATTCTGTTGGCCAACTGAAATTGCATTCGCCATCACAGTACGTAATTAAATAATACGTAAATCATTTTACTCTTACTTTTACTGAAGTGAACATATGGTTCGAAAATTTAGTAACTTACACCAGTTAGGTTTTCTCACAAAATAAATTTGGTTAACGCCAATGTGCAGATTTTCAGTGTGTAGACAATAGGCATCTGCTCACCTGCTTTTAGTAGACCGCGGTCTTTTGTGAGAGTACCCCGTCTGGCGACAGTCTCGGCCAATGGCTGGCGCTTTGTCCAGCAAAGACGTTCCCTCAGTTCAACGTCGGGGTCACCAATTGTTAGGTTTTGCGTAGGTTCAACTGAGATAGGAACAATACTACACCTGAACTTGGTTAAAATAATTGTTTAATACAAAAGTTAATGAATGGCAAATACAATTTCCGTATATACGGGTTCACTGTAACATCACGCAGGACGAAACAAAGAACTGGCCAACACCCAAAAAAGTTCTTATTAAATACTCTGATAGAGTTTAGTTCCCACCTCGGGATGGGCCTATCAGAACAGTGGCTGGGCGTGGTTTAGACTTGCCTGGCCAATCGTTGTCGCACAGGCTGGTCCCAGCCTCTTGGCGCTCTTCTTGATTTATCTTCTTGTTTTTGGCAACTCAGTACTTTTCCACCAGGGAGGGTCTTGAGATAAAGACCCCACACCCCCACTTAACCACAAGTCAGCAATTGTCTCAAGATGTCCGCACAGGGGTTACACATACACAAGTTCTTACAGAATACCCCCAATATGATTATTAGCAATTAGCAATTGTTGATACTATTATGGTATAAAAATGTCAGAACCCCACAGGATCATTAGCTTATTAAAAAAAATAGTTGTGGATTGTTTTAAGCGTGCAATTTGAGCAGCATGCCTGACAAATAGCCTACCAAATAGCTGATTGTTGAGTCACAGCTCTCAGTCAAAAGCAGTTAAATAGCCCTAGGCCTATCACAATATTTCAAAATACAATCTAGGAAAAACATAGTTTAGAAAGCAAAGAAAAGACAAAGAAATAACTCTAATCTGTCTCTAAACTCCGAACTGAGCGAACAGTAGCCTATTTTATTGGCACCAGCGGAGGACATGGCCATATCCTGGGTGAGTGCCCGCAGGCCATATTCCCGGTAAATGCCAGCAGGCCATATCTCTTGTGAGTGCGCGCATATTCACAGCCTTTACCATTAGATCAGTACCACTGGAAAGCTTTTTGAAGGACAATAATGTCCTCTTCCTGTCTAGATGGTGATCATATAGTACAATTTGTGTCTCCCCTTTTCGAGGCCTAGATTAAATGGTTGCATTCAAGACAAGGTCGTTTTTACTGATCTGTTTGTCAGTATCAGCATAGTAGGCTACTAATTTGTGTCGTATGAAAAAATATATTGCTTTTGTCTCCAGTAATTTAAAGTGTGGTAGAATTGCATGAAATGTGTTTCTAAAATGCCACCTTTTTCTTGTGATTAGAGTCCACCTGTGGTAAATTCAAATGATTGGACATGATTTGGAAAGGCACACACCTGTCTATATAAGGTCCCACAGTTACCAGTTCATGTCAGAGCAAAAACCAAGCCACAAGGTCGAAGGAATTGTGTCTAGGCACAAATCTGGGGAAGGGTACAAAAACATTTCTGCAGTATTGAAGGTCCCCAAGAACACAGTGGCCTTGGTCAGGGAGGTGACCAAAAACCCGATGGTCACTCTAACAGAGCTCCAGAGTTCCTCTGTGGAGATGGGAGAACCTTCCAGAAGGACAACCATGTCTGCAGCACTCCACCAATCCGGCCTTTATGGTAGAGTGGCCATACGGAAGCCACTCCTCAGTAAAATGCACATGACAGCTCGCTTTGAGTTTGCCAAAAGACACCTAAAGGACTCTCAGACCATGAGAAACAAGATTCTCTGGTCTAATGAAACCAAGATTAACCTTTTTGGCCTGAATGCCAAGTGTCACGTCTGGTGGAAACCTGGCACCATCCCTACGGTGAAGCATGGTGGTGGCAGGATCTTGCTCTGGGGATGTTTTTCAGCGGTAGGGACTGGGAGACTAGTCAGGATCAAGGGAAAGAGGAGCTTGTAGCGTCATACCCAAGAAGACTCAAGGCTGTAATTGCTGCCAAAGATTCTTTAATAAAGTACTGAGTAAAGGGTATGAATACTTCTGTAAATGTGATAGTTCAGTTTTTATAAATTAGCAAAATCATGAAATATATATTTTTTTGCTTTGTCATTGTGGAGTATTGTGTGTAGAATGATGAGGGGAAAAACAATTTAATCAATTTTAGAATAAGGCTGTAACGTAACAAAATGTGAAAAAAGTCAAGGGCTTTGAATACTTTCCGAATGCACTGTATGTCACTACACTCTCAGGCATGCATTGTTCAGAATGGTCTGTTTTGCTAACAGTGATGCAGTTATCTTATTAGACTAAAATATGACTATGCAATCCACTCATTACATTAGGATTAGTAGCCTATTTTACATTAATCTGCAAATGCTATGATAGATGCATGCAATCTTTTATTATAAAGGTGCAATTTGATGGTGAAAAAATAGATTCCCCAAACTTAAAACTCATGCAATGCCTATGGATGTCCAGCCAGGTCACCCATGATACAAGTCAGTGTTAGATGTCTATCCATGTCCGAGGACTTCGGGAAATTATGCAGAAACTGGCCACTAGGGGCAACAGTGAGCACTGTTACATTCAACTAGGTTTCTGTTTCTGGTCTGAAGGTCTGACTCTGGTGCTGAAGGTTGCATGTTTGAATCCAGCGATAGAAAGTTGTTTTTGCGATTTTTGTTTTTGGCCTGTCCACAACATTAACTCTTACCTTAACCATTTGGAGTTAATCCCTTACCTTAAGATATCGGAGTTAGTACATAAACTTAACTCTAACCTTATAAATATTACATTTGACATCTGAGAAACATGGATGAAAGTCTAATTCTGACTTGAGACTGTGAGCAGTTTCAGTGTCGGCATTTGAAATCGGTCTTATTGTGACTTGATTGTGTTTATTATGCATCTATTTCACGTTGCACTAATTGCATGCCCTGTTCCACAAGTAAATTAGCCAATCGATGATGAGGTTGAGTAGTGGTTGTCATTGTAGACGCTGTTCCACAGACAAAAGAGCTTCTGGTTATCAGGACAGCGATTACTCACCTCAGATTAGATGAAGATTTTTTCTTCAACAAGCAGGATGCAGAAGACATACTCCGAACACCCGTCAAGGCCAACATCCCAGTTATTGGCAAGTGGAAGAGACGCAGGTACAGAGGACACAGAGCGGGGTGCCTCATCAGCAGAAGGGGAGTAGTAAAGCTGCCATTACCGTCAATATTACACACCAATGTGCAATCATTGGACAATAAATTAGACGAGGTATGATCACGAATATCCTACCAACGGGACATCAAAAAACTGTAACATCTTATGTTTCACAGAATCGTGGCTGAATGATGACATGGATATTCAGCTAGAGGGATATAAGCTGCACCGGCTAGATAGAACAGCACACTCCAGGAAGACGGAGGGGGGGCGGTCTGTGCATATTTGTAAACAACAGCTGGTGCACAAAATCTAATGAAGTCTCTAGATTTTGCTCGCCTGAAGTAGAGTATCTTATGATAAACTGCAGACCACACTATTTGCCAAGAGTGTTTCCATCTATACTTTTTGTGGCTGTTTATTTACCACCACAGATGGATGCTGGCTCTAAGACCGGACTCAGTCAGCTGTATAAGGAAATAAGCAAACATGAAACCGCTCACCCAGAGGCGGCGCTCCTAGTGGCCGGAGACTTTAATGCAGGGAAACTTAAATCAGGTCTACCTAATTTCTATCAACATGCTAAATGTGCATCCAGAGGGCAAAAAAATTCTAGATCACCTGTACTCCACACACAGAGACGAGTACAAAGCTCTCCCTCGCCCTCAATTTAGTAAATCTGATCACAATTTAATCCTCCTGATTCCTGCTTACAAGCAAAAAGTAAAGCAGGAATGTGGACTACAGGAAAAGGAGGACCGAGCACGCCCCCATTCTCATCGACGGGGCTGTAGTGGAGCAGGTTGAGAGCTTCAAGCAGGTTGAGAGCTTCACCAACAAACTAGAATGGTCCAAACACACCAAGACAGTTGTGAAGAGGGCACAACAAAGCCTATTCCCCCTCAGGAAACTAAAAATATTTGCCATGGGTCCTCAGATCCTGACAAGGTTCTACACCTGCAACATCGAGAGCATCCTGACAGGTTGCATCACTGCCTGGTACGGCAACTGCTCGGCCTCTACAGAGGGTAGTGCGTCTGGCCCAGTACATCACTATGGTTAAGCTGCCCGCTATCCAGGACCTCTACACCAGGCGGAGGAAGGTCCGAAAAATTGTCAAAGACCCCAGCCACCCCAGTCATAGACTGTTCTCTCTACTACCGCATAGCAAGCGGTACCGGAGCGTCAAGTCTAGGACCAAAAGGCTTCTCAACAGTTTTTACCCCCAAGCCATAAGACTCCTGAACAGGTAATCAAATGGCTGCCCGAACTATTTGCAATGTGTGCCCCCCGCCCCAACCCCTCTTTTACACTGCTGCTACACTCTGTTTATCATATATGCATAGTCACTTTAACTATACATTCATGTACATACTACCTCAATTAGCCCCGACTAACCAATGCCCCCGCACTTTGGCTACCCGGACTATCTGCATTGTGTCCCGCCACCCACCACCCGCCAACATCTCTTTACGCTACTGCTACTCTCTGTGTATCATATATGAATAGTCACTTTAACCATACCTACATGAACATACTACCTCAATCAGGCCGACTAACCGGTGCCTGTATATAGCCTCGCTATTGTTATTTTTCACTGTCTTTTTTACTGTTGTTTTTATTTCTTTACTTATCTGTTGTTCACCTAATACCTTTTTTATTTTTTTTGGAGGTTTACCCAATAAATTACTAGGAGCTTGAAAAGATATTGAGCGACTCTCTTTATTTATTTTTATAGAAATTGTATTAGTATAAAATAATAACATTTCCCATTTTTATTTTAGCATAGAATATAGCTCAGTATTTGTATTATTTATTTTATATATTATTTTTTGGTCATCTTTATCAAGGGTGCCAATAATTATAGACTAATTGTATTGATCTAGCTATGCAGGTTTCTTTCTCATTCTGTAGCCCTTCCAGAATAGAACAAATATAGAATCCAAATGATTTAAAACAGGTGGTTTAGGTTCAATGGATGCCATTGAATTATTGTCCCCTCCTGAATAACAAAAGCTGTGACTGATACGCAGTAAATACGTCTGTAATATGTCCCTGAATTGAACATTCTCAAAATGAGCATTCATCAAGAATACTGTATCATCATTCCCCATCTGGGTTATTCATACATTCAACATTCTCATACTATTAGAAGATCTGGCAGCTACAGGATCGGTGGGCCCCCCCGTGGGACGGTTGAGCTAACGTAGACTAATGAGATTAGCATGAGGTTGTAAGTAACAAGATCATTTCCCAGACAGATCTGATATTGGCAGAAAGCTTAAATTCGTGTTAATCTAACTGCACTGTCCAATTTACAGTAGCTATTACAGTGGAAGAATACTATTCTATTGTTTGTGGAGAGTGCACAGTTATGAACTTGAAAATGTATTAATAAACCAATTAGGCACATTTGGGCAGTCTTGACACAACATTTTGAACAAAAATGCAATGGTTCATTGGATCAGTCTAAAACGTTGCACAAACACTGCTGCCATCTAGTGGCCAAAATATAAATTGGGCCTGCGCTGGAATAATACAGTATGGCCTTTCTCTTGCATTTCAAAAATGATGGTACAAAAAAAACGCATGTATTTTCTTTGTATTATCTTTTACCAGATCTAATGTGTTATATTCTCCTACATTAATTTCATATTTCCACACACTTCAAAGTGTTTCCTTTCAAATGGTATCAAGAATATGCATATCCTTGCTTGTCCTGAGCTACAGGCAGTTAGATTTGGGTATGTCATTTTAGGTGAAAATTGAAAAAAAGGACGGATCCTTAATTAACAGTGAATTATTATTAGATCATGACAACCCGTTGAAGTTACATAGTACAGTCTGGTAGCAGTGAAAAAAATGCAAACCTTAGCTCAACACCCATGATTAGTTAAGCCGACTCCATAAGCTTGAATCAGGACAAACGTCAACAGGGACAGGATAATTTGTTCAGATAATTTAGAGATGCAAAGGGAATCCCAGATCTCTCTCTCTCTCTCTCTCTCTCTCTCTCTCTCTCTCTCACGTGGTCCTAGTCTAGGGTGTTGTCCTTGGCCCAATGCTGCTCCTGACTGTCAGACCTGGGTTTAAACACTATTTGAAAGCTTTCAATTACATATATTGTTTGCTTTAGCCTACCAGCAGTGCAAGATGGGTGAGGTTTACACCTTTGCAATTACTCTAATAGTTCCACTGCACCAGACAAGCTCAATCAAGCCCAGCTATTTGATTTCAAATAGTATTTAAACCCAGGTTTGCTGACTATCTATAAAGAAAATATTTCACTAGAGTCTCTCAGAATGGATACAATACAGTACAGTATGTTTTATGACCATACAAAAATGTCCATTAATTATAATCTACATAAATAGATTATATTTCTGCTGTAGAAAACTGGCTCAAATTTAAGATCCTACATCTGTACTTTAATATGGGTTTTACCCATAAACTGTAGCCTGCAATGGACAGCAAGGTAGAAAATCATGTGCTAACCAAACTGGGGCAATCAATTACAAAATGTCTCTCATCAAAAGTTCAGAGAACATATCAAATTCATTCCACACATAGACATAAAACTAAATGTTGACTCAGCAATAGCTTCAACTCAGGGTTTCTCTGTCCCAATTAGATTTTAATGTGTACATCTACACATTAGTACACGACAACATTGCCTGGAAACATATAGGGTTGTTTTTGGAAATTCAGATACAGGCACCCACAGGCAGGCAGCACTTGTAATGACTATTTATTATTAAAAACAAGGCTGATTAGGGGATGAAAAAAACGTATCCCTTTAACACTATCAGTCCTGAGACCAACAAAAATCTAGTTTTCATTTATCTGACTTTCATTTATCTGCATGTCCAGCGCTTATATTATATGTGTTTTACAGGACAAGTACAACACAAAACAATTTGACACAAATGGTTGCATTCATAAGTACTATTGACAAATGTCAATAAAAAAACAAGATCAGCCAAATAATTTATATGAATGCTGTAAGTACAGAAATTGTTTTCTCAGTGGGAAATCAATATCCAACTAGTCAGTGACAACTGTGTGGATTTTGGAGTTTGTGACAGCATCTATGTGAGCTTATTACAGTATTATAGACACTACGTCATGGGATTTCCTATGATCTTCTATGTAGAAGACACCCTTACCTTCTAACAACTCTTGTGTAGCTTGTGAGCGTCAGAGCGAAACATGTTACATGTGCATGTTCGTGAGAGTCAGCTTATCATAGATAGCTGTTAATGTAATAGTTTGTAGCTTAAACCATTCAGACTCTACAGACGTTTTTGTAAAAAGACCCGGCCCCGGGCCGCTTTAGTATCCACCATTGTCTCACAAACACCATTCTAGCTCAGCCCTCGTTAGTCAAGAAATAGATTAATCCAATGGTCCATCCCATAAGTCTGTAGCTCAAACACACAATATTTAAAAGGGGTTAGAAGTCCAAAGAGCGCCAGCGTTATGGTGAGACTCATTGGGTTAATGCCAACAATTAACAGTTTATTTACACATTGTCATCACTAATTAAGGGTGTTTTACATTGTAGTGTATACCAAGAGTTTAATATCTCTCTCTCTCTCTCTCTCTCTACTGCCCCTCCTCTTTCTCTCTTTCTGCCCCCTCCCTGTCCTCTTTCTCTCTCTCTGCCCCCCTTTCCTTTCTCTCTCTCTCTGCCCCCCTCTCCTCTTTCTCTCTTTCTGCCCCCACTCTCTGTCCCTTCTCTCTCCACCCTTCCTTTGCCATCTATATCCTTCACACACTTTCTGTCTCTTTCACTTTCTAAAGGTATTCTTCTGGTGTCTTCTGTGATTGGATATTAGGTATTTGATCTTACTCTGAGAAGCGGTAATAACTTCAAACGTCTCCTTATTTGCATTAGTGAGGCTATGATGACAGTAGCAAGGTGAAACACTGCCACAGGAGAGGCGACTAACAGGCTATTTGCACATGTCCTTGTACCGTGCAGCCTATAGTAATTATCTATCTCTCCGGGAGTCAAACGCTGAGCACTATAGTGGCAACATTCTGCTACAAATGTGACCATCTTTTAGATATGTTTCATTATTCTTCCCTTTCCCTCGTCTGATGGTTGGTGGTACAGGGTCCATCACAGACATCCGAGACTGAGCTAGATAAAGGCTTTGTATGTCTTTACCACCCGGCACCAAAGCATGTCATTATGACTTCAGCAAGTAACCATTAGTTTCAATGTCTTTTGTGTCACAGGCAGCAGTACTGAAAAAAATGATAATTTATGTAGTTTTATTTATTTTTATTGTTCTTTAATCATTCAGGGAAAACCCAATGAGACCATGGTCTTATTCCCAAGGGTGCCCTGGTCACAGCAATAAAACAACCAATACAATGTAAAACAAAACAGCAATTAATACAAAACACACCATTTATGAAAAACAGTTACAGTCGTCTGCTACTAGGTCCTCAATTAACACCCTAACATTCAGAATACAGAATCATGTCTACCGTTAACCTGAACATATAGTCCCAGTAGCTGGCACTAGATCGTTATGACATACTGTACACCCCAAACATATGAGGACAGAAACTACTGTACATGATTGACACCTAATCTGATGAAAAATCTGATGAAAGATGTGAAATCAAGGAGGTGTCAACTCTTTTACCAGCGTGGAGAGAAATAATGGACCGGGCGTTTTCACCCATTGCCAAGTTCCAATTAAGGCCCCAGTAAGGCAGATGAAGGGAGATGGAGATGTTAATTGGCACAGAGGACAGAAGATCAGAGAGGAGAACGAGGGAGCCTAATTGGCTGAGGTTCCCATGTAACATATCACTTCCCAAATCGAACTCGCTTTGGTGGGGAGTCCTTTGTTCTGTGTAAAACCCCACATAATTACATATACATGTCAAATGAAAGCGCGGGCTAAGCTAGGTTGTATTATCCATCGCTGTACCACCATTAAAGACTCACTGCCTCATGATCTTTTAGCTGCATGGACTTTCCTTTTGAACATGGAAACCGACCACGAGTGGGATACTGTGTTTCCTCCTTTTGAATGGTACACATTGTCTAAGACTAAAGGAGGGAAGTAATGTAGCTAGCTATCCACCTTCCTTGGACTCCCTTTGCAACAAGGAAACCCTGGGTGTGAATGTATGTCTCCTTTTAAGACTAAAGGAAGGAATTGTAGCTAGCTACCGTCTACTCAGGGTTTCCTTTAGAAATGTTGAATGGTACACATTTTCTTACACTCTATGAAGTAATTGTTATAGTTCGAGTTAGTCACCTTTACACATGATTTTGGCAGTGGAATGTACAGAGAGGGTTGGCCAGCTAATCTGCAGTCGTTTTAGCTCCCTAGTTCATTAAAAGGAAAACCTAATTAGTGTAGCAGTAGACCAAATTGCCTGAAACAGTTTTCTTCAGTGCTTTGGATTAGGTAATTACTATCAATTAAAATGCACCATCATAAGTTTTACTTTGAGCATACATCCCCAAGAGTGAAGTCAATTTGGTGAGCTGCCGGAGAGAGCAAAGGTTAGAGAAAAGTTATTAATCTTGTTTTGACACCCAGAGAAGGAAATGTAAGATGAATATTCTGCTCAAGCAGTCAAAACTCAGACTGAAAGAGGCTTAAGTCAACAGGTCTTGGATTGCACAGCTCAAAAAACAAACGTGCTTCTGTCAATTCCATCACAGAGCAGCTTTCTTAAAGATGATTTAAAATCATACCATAACTTATTTTTAAGCATTATTCAATTAATTTAATGAAAATATTAAAAACATACCTGTCATCTAACTTGTTGTTTCGATCCTTGCTATATGAGCCAAGTTAGAATTCACACCAATTGGGTTAACACTTTTGGGGTGATGTGTAGAGTGTTTGTCTTTCACGCTAGCGACCCAGGTATATTGTTTTGTTGTCACTGTAAAACGACGTGAACCACGCAATGAAGTCAGCTTTCATGTTAATTTAATATTTTTGACTAATTCCCAACCCTACCAACATCTTCATATCATTCAATTTCTTCTAGTTTTATCACATAGCTGATTCACATCAACAGCTGACATCCACAGAAGCCAAGACAATATTGTCTGCGCTGACATAGGTCTTTGCATGTTAGTTGTATCAGATGTATATGTTTTTCAATTCCCTCCGTTGCTACCGAGGTGACTGCTAGCCCTCTCCACGTCTACACAGTCATGAGACAGATGCATTATTGCCCTGTGTCTATATCTATATCACGTTGGCTATGCTAACAGATAATCATTAGCCGTGTCATCCAAACTCTGTAATTAAAAGGCCTAACTTAATTTTACTGTAGAGGTCACACTAGTTGTCATTGAGCAGCTATGCCCCAATACTCTTAAATATCTCTTTCTATTTCTCTTTTTAGCTTTCCCTAAGTCAGTCCCCCCAAGGATTCTGCGATACTCCGATTGCATAATTCTATGCAAAATCAACAAATCAGAGCATATTATGCAAGAGCTCGCAATTTTGATCAATCCCCGCGCTGTTAGCGCATAAAAGGGTCCAATCAAAAGTGGGTTCGTAATTTTGACCAATTACTGCACTCTTATCGTGGAAAATGGCCCAATCCAACCACACGTCAACAAAGTTTTTTCCCCCTGGCAGTCAGCGTATTCACGTGCGAAGATGATGGGGGATTGTTGATGGCTGACAGGCAGTACAATGAACAGAACTCAATCTCATTTGCCAACAAAAATAACAGCTAAAGACTGTGTGAAACAATTTACAAATGTTTTTGGAAACAAGAGAAAGTCAACAATCAACAGTCACTTCGAATCAGCAAAGCATATGAGAATGTCAGAACAGTTCCCACAGCAGCGGCAGATCACCATGACTGAAGTGGTAGCAGGGAAGACTGTGGTGTTTTACTCAAACCTTTACGCCGCTAATCTTGGCTCCACTAATCCAGTCTGTCTATGGAGAGCGCTACTCAGAGCACAGAGTGCAATTTGTTAGCTTTGCTGTTTTAAACTCTCTGTAAAACTTAATACGGATCACGAAAACACAATCTTTCTGGATAAAAAAAAAATGGAAATACTGTTTTAAAAGTGCATATCAACCACAATACTCAATTTGTACGTTTTCTGTTCTTTTATCTCCCTTACGACCCTTTCAGAAGAAATCACAATCTCAAGTATTTTGTAGACAGTTTATGCGAAAGGAATATCGATCCTCAAATTGAAAGCGATTGATCAACTTTGAATCTATTTGGGGGTTTTTGAGAGAGAGAGTGTGAGTGGGAATGAGAGGTGCATCTCGTGTTGATAACAAGCCCCAAGCCTGATGGAGAGGAGAGGTGTGTGTGAGTGGATTATGACAGAGCTGTTTGTTTAGGAAAATAAACTAAATGTAGTACTTAATTTTTTTGCATTATGTATTCTGATTAAAATCGTCCTAAAACTGAGCACATATGACTTTTTATTGCGTTATATGAAATTAACGTGAAAAGAAATTTCACAAAATGTATCGCAGAATTTCAGAAATCACCAAAACATTTTGTGAAATCCTGGAGGGACTGCTACAGTAAGTGGACAGATCTGAGGGAGTGGAAGCAGGGGGTGAACAACATTTTAAATCCACCTTGAACCCCATTGGACAGTCACTCTTAAGTAGCTGCATCTCTCTCGTTTTAGCTATTACTAAATAACCTGATCTGAAAGGAGTGGAATCGTGAAGTGAACATTGAATGTTTTAAATCCTCATTGACCGCAATTGGACAGTCAGGATGAGTTTTTGCCAACTTTGAATAAACCAGTCTAAACTAAAGTCAGTATAGAAAACAGAGGAGATGATCAAAGGAGATCATGTATTAGTGATTAACTTAAGCCTGTAGACTGCAATATTTTGGCTACAAGAAATCCAGATTACCTGTTGGAATACTAAACAACATTCTGTATTAAGTTGTTATTTTGTGGGAATTAATAATTGTAACACCCTGTTTCTTTGTTCTCAAATAAATATGATCAATGCGGCGCCCTGGAGTTTATGCCAGTTAGGAATGAGATCTCGTCAGCCAAGCGTTTGAGTGAATGACACAGCTGGTAGGGGGTCTTTTTGAACAGAATCCATCACTATGGTTATTCTATTCTCAGAGATTGGTGGCAGATGGCATTCGAAACTTAACACCATTACAATTACACCATGGATGGTTGTGTGGAAAAGTTTAACCGATTCATGTGGAATACAACACAATACAACTTTATTGTCCACATGCTACAGCAAACAATGGAAATATTCTGCTCCATTCTCAACCCTCCATCCCCAGACAGAACACATACAGTTGAGACGAGCACAGGGTCAAGCTGCACTGCCCCTTGATGGAGAGCATATTCTGGGGTTAAGGGCCTCTCTCAAGGTTCCCAACAGTAGGGTAATGTCTTGAGGATGTGAACCCAGCAGAACTCCAGTTGCCAGATCAATTCCAGCCTTTTTCCAGCAGTCGGCCCGGGAACCGAACCGGCCACCTTTTGGCTAAAGGTCACTGGGCTAACTACCTCCCTATTGGTCTGTATATACAGCCTGATCTTGTAGACTAGGCGTAACATAGTAAACCTATATATCCGGAACACTCAAATGAGAATGATATGTTAAGTTCGGTATGGTTACATGAAACAGAAAGAGGGTGGTGGGTCAGGGTGGACGTGTAGACATATAATGTAAATGTCTAGCAACCCAAAGGTTGCGTGTTCAAATCTCATCACAGACATTTTGTCTAATTAGCAACTTCACAACCACATACACTATTTTAGCTACTTTTCAACTACTTAGCATGTTTGCTAACCCTTCTCCTAACCCTAACCTTAACCCTAACTCCTAACCCATAGCCGAGCTTAATGTTAGCCACCTAGCCATCTAGCTAACATTAGCAACAGCAAATTGGAATTCATAACATATCAAATAAAATGGAGGGAGACAGATTTAAATATTCTATGTTACGTCTACCCCTGAGTCCAGGTTGGTATATACTGAACTGCCAATCCACACAATTGAATAACTTCAGTAATATCACGACTTGGTATGATTTGATTATGTAACTATTATTAATCATCAGTAAACACTTGTATTATACCTATTACAATGTGTGTATAATGTGATAAATGCATCAATGTAATCCTCTGTCAGCCAAAACAATCCTACAACAGCAGATACATTATTCATACCATAAATAATATGACAGCACATGATATGCGATATATACAGTGCCTCTGCAGGACAACAACAGTATGTTCACCAACAAGCCCGACTCGATCAAATCAACAAGAGCATCAACAAGCGTTTTTGTGACTACCTCACAAAGCTCTGGCACATAACGCCACTCTGACTCTGTTCATGTCACAGAGGAAAGAGGAAGGGAGTGGAAAAAATAAATAAATAATTTTGAATCCCATCCTCCTACTCTTCTAGTGATGAATGGGAGTGAGGTAGCTAAAGCTGAGGTCATCAATCATAGACTAGACAATTAATACATTTTGTATGAGGTAAGCCAGTTAAGACCTGTTCCACATCAGCAGAAAAAATGAAAGCTATTCCAAACCCAACCTTATTTTAGCTATCGCAGTAACACCTCTCATCTCCATAGTATTTAGCATATTACTCATCAATAATCACTACATTCTCCCTGATGGATTTTGTAAACATCCATCACTCCCCCCAACCAGGAGTCAGCATTGGGTCAGACATCAAGAGAGCAAATTATCAGCCACCATCATCTTTCCCCAGGCATTATAAATATGGTATTTATCGTGAAGCTGATCCTCCATGGAGGATCCACTTCTAATATATTCCTCATCTGACAGAAGGCGAAATGATAAATCTCTCCGTGGACCATTTATGACGAGGTACCAGATGAGGAACTTAAAGATGCAACACAAGAGTAAAGACTCATGTTTTATGCATGATGTGACAAAACGGTGCACCAAATACTGAGCTGTATTTACTGCCACAGAGTTGCTATCCATCTCATTGATGGGATGGCAAGATTGATGGATGAGTGATCCAAAGATAGGGTTTTCAAATGTTAAGATGATACGTCATTCACAATTACCTTCTCCGTGTACTATTTTTACATAAGGTTGTGAGTACAAATATATATCTTGCAATTAAGAATATGCTAGTTGAACTTTACTACCCACATTAGTGGAGTAAGGCAGATGTGAGGATTGTACAATAGATACTGACAGATGTAGGTCCTTGCATTGGAATGCATGTATCGCTCTTAAAACGTTATTTCTTTCCGATTGGCCAGAATACCCATAACTGACCAATTCTGGCTCATTAGTCTTGGACCCGGCAACCACAACAATTGAGAGAGTACATCCGGACAATCCCCTCAATCAAAGTGTACAAGTGGCAGTTTTTTTCAAAAGAGCAGTGGTGGAAAAAGTACCCAATTGTCATACTTGAGTAAAGTATAGACACCTTCATTAATAGAAAATGACTCAAGTAAAAGTGAAAGTCACCCAGTAAAATCCTACTTGAGTAAAAGTTTAAAAATATTTGGTTTGAAATATACTTAAGTCTCAAAAGTAAATGTAATTGCTAAAATATAATTAAGTATCAAAAGTAAAAGTTCAAATAATTTCAAAAATCCTTTTATTAAGAAAACCAGATGGCACGATTTTCTTGTTTTTAACATTTACAGATAGCCAGGGCCACACTCCAACACTCAGACATAATAATTATGTCTGAGTGTTGGAGTGTGGCTATCCGTACATTTAAAAAATTTAAGAAAATTATGCCATCTGGTTTACAAGCAACAAATCATTTGTGTTTAGTGAGTCCGCAAGATCAGATGCAGTAGGGATGACCAGGGAATTTCTCTTTAAGTGCGTGAATTCAACCATTCAACCACTTTCCTGCTAAGCATTCAAAATGTAACGTGTACTTTTGGGTGTCAGGGAAAATGTATGTAGTAAGAAAAAACATCTTCAGGAATGTAGTGAAATAAAAGTAAAAATTGTCAAAATATAAATAGTAAAGTACAGATAGTCCAAAAAACTACTTAAGTAGTATTTTAAAGTATTTTTACTTATAAACTTTACACCACTGCAAAAGAGAGATGGAAGTGCATTACTGTTGCTATAAGAAGATGTATTAGTGTGGCATTCAGTGGTACTTCTCTTGCACTGTTGTTGATATGCTATAAAATGCATTGAGATAGCTTAGGTCAAACACAACACCATTTCTGGTCACAGTCCAAAGATGATCACTCAATAATTCTGAAATGATTAATCTGCATACCAAAAGGTTTAACACTTAAGAAAAATCGTTACATTTTCACAGTTCTAAAAATCTTAAGTGTTGAAGTAATCACAGTATACGGTTATTGTCTTAATCATAACTGGATCATCAGTAGGGCCTGACAGCTGAGAGATTTATCTTATTAAATATTTCCAACTGACACTGAGCAAATAGGTTGTTGCTGAAATGGCCTTATGGGTCCTCCTCAGGACATTTATAACCGTCCTTGTTATTCATATCATTTTAAATGCTCCGGACCTTCCAAAGGGAGGGGGCAGAGTTCCTCTCCACTCCAGGTTACTTTCCTTGGCGCTCACAACTTTTTGTTTTGATTGATACCGTACAAAACAAAATGTTCTATATGTGTGACTGCCAGGGTTGTCTTTGTGTAAAAGATGTGTACATTGTTTACAATAGCACTTACAGTGCCTTGCGAAAGTATTCACCCTCGTTGGCATTTTTCCTATTTTGTTGACTTACAACCTGGAATTAAAACAGATATTTAGGGGGGTTGTATAATTTGATTTACACTACATGCCTACCACTTTGAAGATGCACATTTTTTTATTATTGTAAAACAAAAAAGAAATAAGACAAAAAAACGGAAAACTTGAGCGTGCATTACTATTCACCCCCCCCGAAGTCTATACTTTGTAGAGCCACCTTTTGCAGCAATTACAGCTGCAAGTCTCTTGGGATATGTCTCTATAAGCTTGGCACATCTAGCCACTGGGATTTTTGCCCATTCTTCAAGGCAAAACTGATCAAGCTCCTTCAAGTTGGATGGGTTCCTGCTGGTGTACAGCAATCTTTTAGTCATACCACAGATTCTCAATTGGTTTGAGGTCTGGGCTTTGTCTAGGCCATTCCAAGACATTTAAATGTTTCCCCTTAAACCACTCAAGTCTTGCTTTAGCAGTATGCTTAGGGTCATTGTCCTGCTGGAAGGTGAACCTCCGTCCCAGTCTCAAATCTCTGGAAGACTGAAATAGGTTTCCCTCAAGAATTTCCCTGTATTTAGGGCCATCCATCATGTCTTCAATTCTGACCAGTTTCCCAGTCCCTGCCGATGACAAACATCCCCACAACATGATGCTGCCACCACCATGCTTCACTGTGGGCACGGTGTTCTCGGGGTGATGAGAGGTGTTGGGTTTGTGCCAGACATTTTCCTTGATGGCCAAAAAGCAAAATTTTTGTCTCATCTGACCAGAGTACCTTCTTCCATATGTTTGGGGAGTCTCCCACATGCCTTTTGGCGAACACCAAACATGTTTGCTTATTTCTTTCTTAAGCAATGGCCACTCTTCCGTAAAGCCCAGCTCTGTGGAGTGTACGGCTTAAAGTGGTCCTGTGGACAGATACTCCAATCTCCGCTGTGGAGCTTTGCAGCTCCTTCAGGGTTATCTTTGGTCTCTTTGATGCCTCGTTGATTAATGCCCTTAATGTGAGTTTTGGTGGGCGGCCCTCTCTTGGCAGGTTTGTTGTGGTGCCATATTCTTTCCATTTCTTAATAATGGATTTAATGGTGCTCCGTGGGATGTTCAAAGTTTCTGATATTTTTTTATAACCCAACCCTGATCTGTACTTCTCCACAACTTTGTCCCTGACCTGTTTGGAGAGCTCCTTGGTCTTCATGGTGCCGCTTGCTTAGTGGTGTTGCAGACTCTGGGGCCTTTCAGAACAGGTGTATATATACTGAGATCATTTGACAGATCGATTGCACAGAGGTGGGCTTTATTTCATTAATTATGTGACTTCTGAAGGTAATTGTTTGCACCAGATCTTATTTAGGGGCTTCATAGCAAAGGGGTGAATACATATGCACGCATCACTTTTCCGTTTTTTATTAAGTTATTTCTTTCATTTCACTGGACATTTCATTGGACTATTTTGTGTGTGTCCATTACATGAAATCCAAATAGAAATCCATTTAAATTAAAGGTTGTAATGCAACAAAATAGGAAAAACTCCATTTGCAAGGCACTTTATATAAAGAAAGCTGGTTGTGGAGTGTCCTGTATGACTACTTGTGGTGACTGCTTTTCACTTTGTAACTCTGTTACAGAACTGTTTCATTTGCATTATGAGACCAACTATTCCCTTGTAAATAATGCAATTACTTCAGATGTTTACTGTGTAGCTAATATCCGTACTCTCCAATATGCAGCAAGGGGTTGAGAATCAAAGAGATAACTTAACAAGGTAATCTCAAGGTAAACGCATTCTCACAACAACAGCACACCCCAGACTCCCTTTTATGGTGTATTACCACATAATTACCAGTCATCATTTGTTAGATTTCACTGATGTGTACAGCAAATAATATTTTCTAGCTGTAAGAGGCTTTTTATAAGGCCTTTTGTTTTTCTTCTTTTTTCCTTCACCTTGAGCTCTGGGATCAGAGTCCGTGGCCCAACCCAGGGGAAATCATGTATTCAGTGTCTCAGTTTTAAAAATTGTTCTAATGTTTGAATTTGAAAGCCAAATTAATTACTCTGATTTAATCGTTGTAGACACAAACCGTCATACTCCTCTTAATCACATTGTCGTGGACGGTTGTTGCCCTTTACACTGGCATTTACTGAATACTGAATACATGATGTTGATGTATGGAAAGGCACAGAAAAAGGAAATTCGCATGAGATGTTGTTTACATTGAAACATGAAATGTGAATGTGTTTGTAGACTATAACAGCTGGAGTGTGGTGGAAGACAATGCATTATTGTCACCAGGAACGAGCTGTGATTTCTTATAGAGTCATTTATGTTGTGTCCCAGTTGACTATTTTAAAGATGCATGCTGTCCTTTCTTAGAATCATTGTGGAAATGGGGCTGAATTAGACTATTGTTTCATTTTTTAGCTCACGTAATCCTATCACATTACCTTTGTTTTTGAAATATTATCTTTTTGGGTCTTTGTGTGTATATATATTTTTTTGCTGGTATATGGAAAGGCTGAGAAAAAATGAAATCCGCATGAGATGTTATTATACATTGAAACATGAAATGTGGAAGTGTTTGTAGACTATAACAGCTGGAGCTCGGGGGGAGACAATGTGCTATTGTCACCAGGAACGAGCTGTGACTTCTCATAGTATTTTACATTGCATCCCAGTTGTCTATTTTAAAGACTGCATACAGTTGTATCATATAAGTATTGTGGAAATGTCTGAATTAGACTATTGTTTCATGCGTGGCAATGGAAATAAACCAATTCATTCTAATATTGTAGCATTTTTTATCTACAATGATGCATGCGGTTAGGAGCTCTTGAATAGATACTCAGATACTGTGAATGTTTTAATGTGTGATTATGTATATCTAAAATGTGGATGGAAAACAAAGTCTCACGTATAAGCCTTGGTACTCCACACTCACCAGCTAAACATTGCCTCGTTATAGCTACCCGATTGCATGAAATGGGTAAAATGGTTGTGAGAAGATGCATGTTCTCGGTAGCCAATTTGCTGAAATTGTGGAGAGTAATTTATCATGTACAGGCTGTAGGAAGAGAAGTAATAACAGTATGTAGTGTTATTATTATTATTAATGAGAGGTTATAAACTGACCATATTCTCAGATCGTAGGCCATTGGGTAGCTGTAGGAATCACGGGGAATCATGTATGATTACAGTATGTACTGTTTATTCTCAGCATCATCATCCATAAAGTGAAATGGAGCTCAATGGAAAAAACTAACAGACCTTGATGGAACCCTCAGTTAATTACAGGATAGGCACCTCATGAGATGTTGCTCTTAGATGACTCACCGTACTCTATTCTCTTTAAATTAGATTATTTGTGTTGAGTAACACATAATTTCATTTGTGGGATTTAATGCCATTTTCGATGTAAATATTAAACACGATCCTAATTTCTTTAGCTAGAGGATTTGCATTTAAAGATAATTCTATGCCAATTCAATTGTTTATTTGCAGTAAAAAATGCTTTGTGAAAGGTAAGAAAGAGAATTCCGCCCTCTCACCTGTCTTCCCTTTTCTCTCTTTTACACCCATGGTGGTCAGCACGCCATGCTTGTTGTGTTTGTTGACAGCTTTGGGCTATGTTCTCTGACCTCGCCCTTTCCCCAGTTTCACACCCATGCCCAGAAGGTGTGAACAGGAAAGAGGACTGGGGCAGCGTGGGGCTGAGTGGTGAGATGAATCAGGGACATGGAGGTTGCAGACAGAGAAAGGGGGTTACAGCTTGATCCCTTATTAAGTTCATCCTAACAGGAATGAGTCCGTACCCCCTGGTCTATCTATCTATATGGATGCGAAGCTGACTTGAATAAACAACATCTTAGAATTCTGATTTATGAGTCTAACTTGTACAGTACCCCTAGCTTTGCTTGTATATCAACTTACCTGGTAAAGTAAGGGTTTAGTACCATTATGGTACTTTGTAACCAGGTAGTTCAGCCTGAGTATCATACGTATGGGATGCCAATGTCTCATCTGTGAACACACCCTGTGCTCCAGCTCTTATGTCAGAACATCCATTGTCAACAACTTGCTAAATACAGTCATTCATGACATTATAAACCAAAACACACATTTGGCTGCACCCAATAACACATTATCTGAAATAAACAAGACAAAGCTGGAGTTGAAGGTCATAAATGGTAGAAGTGAAAACCCAATAACAATTTTGTACCAACAAATTTTGTACCACACTGGAACGAAAGCATCAGTTGTTTCTCTATTCAAACGGCTTCCAAGCGGGAAACCGGCGGTCCTGTGACACTGCCAACTGTCACGCTCTACAGCTGCATTGTCGAAGCCCCACTGGGCGCGGCCATATCTGGCCCACCTTGTGAAATCACATCCATAGAAATGTGATTACTAGAAGTCAATGTTCTGTGATGGATAGGCCGACAGCAATATTGAGTGTACCCATGCCAGTAATTATATTTCTATGTTCAGATGTGGACGACCAGTGGTTGAAACCAAAAAAATTGCACGTTTTCTCTCAGCTAATTATGTTTATCTCTCCAATTGATGCTGGACTTACACTAGAGGAAGTTTTGGTAATGCAAGACATTTGGAGAAAAAGCATTGGTTTGGTGACTTGATCTCTAATTATGCATGGCTAGTACAGAACCTAGTACAACTGGATGGAAGGATTTTGTAATTTAAAGTATTTTATTAGTACTAGGTCTAATGGGTGTCTTTAGCCATGAAAATACATTTTATGGAAAACTGCCCAAAGGAAAAAGATTTGCTATGTCATCATAGTTGCATGATTTTGTTGTAAATAACAAGACAAGTATCCTTTTAATGCTTTATACTGACAGATAATGTGTAGTTTTCGCAATGACACAACCCATAGTCAATTGAGGAGATTGTTGAGTCATAGTGCATGTTTAAGCGTGCCGTTCAGACTCATTTCAGCCCCCATTTGGAAATCTGCTGTCGACTCGTTAGAAGTTGATTATTTACTCAATAACCCATTAGTCAGTCAGCAGAGGAGAGCAGAGGGCAAGACGAGAATATCGAGATTCGTGAATGTTGTAAACATATGGAAATAATGTGACAATATGTCTGACAAATACCTGTAACAAGGAATGGCAAGGGTGTGGCGCAAAATCCTACATCCCCAGTTATCCAGGAGGATACCCCTGTGTTATGGTAAGTAAGTAGGATACCATTGAATGCTATTCCCTGTTCCCACAAATGTTACAGGTTGTATACATACATACCAGACACATGTGGTGTAGTTCTATCTGATAAACCTCTCAGAGCACCAGTGAGAAGACCCTACCACTCACTGAAAAACATGTTGCCTCTCATTTCCCTCTCACACATTTAAAATATCCATAGAAGTGTTATGTTTATCTTCCCTGCATGGTAATTTAAGTCTCCTGCCTCTTTTTGAAGTAGGTACTTTCCTTTAGAAGGCCCGGTCACTCTTTCTCCATCGTAATGAATGAATCACCTTTTAAAACTTGGGAGGCACACTATTGACAAAATTGAAATGGGAATGCTGACCCAGCAAGCATCAATCACCTTTGAGAATAATTGCCAATTCGAGGCCCTATGTCCCCCTTATCAGTCCTTCCTTGATTATATAATTAATTTAAAGTAAAATACTTTTTATTTTGATTCTTAATCACAGAGAATTATCACTGATGACAGTTTATTTTAAACTGCTTTCTCACCAGTCAAGAGTATTGGAGATGTGATTGTGGGTGGAAAATAACTTAATCTTCACAACAATGTGCTGTGAAGTAGATGGTGAAGTGCTTTACAACTTTTAATCTTAGGGATAACCCCCTTTTATTCTATTTTCACCTAAAATGACATATCCAAATCTAACTGCCTGTAGCTCAGGCCCTGATGGAAGGATATGCACATTCTTGGTTCCATTTGAAAGAAAACACTTTGCAGTTTGTGGAAATGTGAATTGAATGTAGGAGAATATAACATAATAGAACTGGTATAAGAAAATAAAAATTAAAAACCAACAATTGTTTTCAACCACCATCTTTGAAATGCAACAGAAAGGTCCCAGTTCTAGCCATCACTCTGGTTGTAATTCCGATGGTGTCCACAAGATAGCAGCAGTGTATGTGCAATGGATAACTTGAAGTATGAGCGAACTACATGACATTTAGTGTGAAGTCACCCAGGTACATTTGGGCAAATCGTGAAGGAGACATTTGCATTCATATTACATTTTTCTGCAGGAATATTGTCAAATCTGTATACTTGGACTTTGATTTAGCTTTTCCAGTATTAGTAGCCATATTATAAGTTCAACATTTGCAAAACAAACAGTTTTCATAACTTCATAACTCTGAATATTCTTATAATTTTTGTCCAAAAGGAAAAGGCATGCTGTTGCACAAGGTTAGTAGCTACATATTACGACAGATACAGGGTTTCCGGATACTCCCGTAAAGCCCAGCTCATTGGCTATCTAGCTAGCTTTGTTTGAACCCGATTGGTGCTTATTTGACAAGTTAGAGTTGTTCAAGTGAAGACCGCCTGCGTCATCGGCGTGCCATAAAGGAGTCACTCTCTGACCAAATTTGGTGTCCTGTAGGATATAATACACTCCTAATGAAATAGTGAAGTCTGGTTATGTTCTAGGATCTCTGATGAATACATACGAACATGATTTTACTGGTTGAAACAATGTTAGGGTTAGATTTTTACAGATTCCTTTCTTTGCAAATTGAACGAGTGGAAATACAAAATCGATCGTGCATGCTATATGGACCTTTTTAGGATATGAAAAATAATTTTATCTAACAAAATGACACTTCATGTTATCTATGGGAGCATTTGGATGATAAATCAGAGCAAGATTTCAGAATGCAAGTATACATTTCACCTTCAGAGGTGAATTGATCAAACATATCGTGGTGAAAGAAGTGTTTTGTTGTTAGGAGCTCTCCTCAAACAATAGCATGGCATTTTGTCTCAGTAATAGCTACTGTAAATTGGACAGTACAGTTATTTTAACACGAATTTAAGTTTTCAGCCGATATAAGACACTTATATGTACCGACATTTGTTGTTTCTCTAAAATCTGCGATCGTGACACAAGACGCTGCATGATTAACAACTGTCCTGTTGACGGAACGCCTATCCCTAAGAAGTTTGGACTGAGTTATAACATCATGCATCTAAATTATGAAATACCTTCAAAAGATGAATATATTTATCAAGACATCACGCAGCAGTGGGATATTTTATATTATAGTTGAAAAGTATTGATACAGTTCCTTCAGAAAGTATTCACCACGCTTGACTTCTTCCACGTATTGTTGTGTTACAAAGTGGGATTAAAATTGGTCTCCGGCTAGTGGGACAACTTCTGGTGAAACTGGAGGGCGCGCGATTCAAATAAATAATTAGAAATATTATGGATTTTAAACATTTAGGTACATATAAGTATCTTATATTGTCTGAAAGCTTACATTCTTGTTAATCTAACTGCACTGTACGATTTACAGCAGCTATTACAGCAAAAACATGCCATGCGATTGTTTGAGGTCGGCGCCCCACATCAAAATATTTTTCCACGGTTACAAGTTTCATACATTCACATATAACAATTAAATATTCACTTACTTTTTGAAAATCTTCCTCTGATTTGTCATCCAAAGGGTCCCAGCTATAACATGTAGTGTCGTTTTGTTAGATAAAATCCCATACCCTAAAATGTAATCAAACTATAATGTTTCTTACGGAAAGAAGTACAATGAGGGAAAAATGTATTTGATCCCCTGCTGATTTTGTACATTTGCCCACTGACAAAGAAATGATCAGTCTATAATTTTAATGGTAGGTANTTTGAAAATCTTCCTCTGATTTGTCATCCAAAGGGTCCCAGCTATAACATGTAGTGTCGTTTTGTTAGATAAAATCCCATACCCTAAAATGTAATCAAACTATAATGTTTCTTACGGAAAGAAGTACAATGAGGGAAAAATGTATTTGATCCCCTGCTGATTTTGTACATTTGCCCACTGACAAAGAAATGATCAGTCTATAATTTTAATGGTAGGTTTATTTGAACAGTGAGAGACAGAATAACAACAAAAAAATCCAGAAAAACGCATATGACGCATTGTATAAATTGGTTTGCATTTTATTGAGGGAAATAAGTATTTGACCTCCTCTAAATCAGAAAGATTTCTGGCTCCAGGTGTCTTTTATACAGGTAACGAGCTGAGATTAGGAGCACACTCTTAACTTCTTAGGGAGCGGCTCCCGAGGTGACGGTATTGGAGAGTCTGGCGTGCCCAAAGTAAAACACCTCCCACTCAGGCCCAGAAAATAGGATATGCACATAATTAGTACTATTGGATAGGAAACACTCTGAGGTTTCTAAGAGTGTTAAAATATTGTCTGTGAGTATAACAGAACGGATATAGCAGGCGAAAACCCGAGGAATTTCTGTCCTGGAAAAAGTGTATTTGACACATTGCCTCATTTGGAACCCCTCCCTTTTGAAAACAGCTATATATAGGAGTAAGATTGCAGTACCTATTGCTTCCACTGGATGTCAACAGTCTCTAGACAGTGTTTGATGATGTTAGAATGCTCTGGATGGTAATAGAAGAAGAATTTCGAACTGGTTACCAGATGTAAACAGAAGAGGATGCGCGTTCACGGGCTTGCGCGCTCTGTGGTTTTTTCCTTTCCTATCGTCCAGTTTATAATCCGGTTGAAATATTATAGTAAATATACATAAAAGTGTTCCTAAGGATACATTATCAATGATGTTTGATTGTTCTTGGACAAGTGTATAGGTATAGGTTGAACGCGTTCTCTTCACGGTTCAATGGGCGAGTGGACGCTGTATTTTATGAACATAATGCGCCAACCAAACTGAGATTTATGGATATAATAAATGACTTTTTC